>CM023949.1:34785524-34817293 GCA_013407115.1 Glycine latifolia
TATATATATATATATATATATATATATATATATATATATATATATATATTTTCATTGTGGTTCTTTTTTTCTTTCTGGACAGCTTCATTATGGTTCTTTTCATCAAGTTTGTCCATAAAATCTAATGGAAAAATTAATAATGACCAAAATAGAAAAGAAAAACAGAAAATTACAAGATTGAAAATTTGAGCGAACCAAACAAAAAAAATCAAAATTAAGAGGACCAACACAAAGATTACATATTTTATGGACTAAAAAATTATTTAAGCCAAGTTTATAAAAATTAAACCTTCAAGTATTGCTAAATCTATCTAAATTGATCAACCACCCCACGTGGGCTTAGGACCAAAAAAATAAGTAGAAAAGTACTAAAAAAATATCCACAAGACAAGAAAGCTTAAGATACTTAATTTGGCCAAGACGAAGTTAATTAAAGTAGCTTTGGGTGAAGGGAAGTTTAATATATGTCCTATCAGGTATGAGCTGAAGATGATATGGAAGAGAACAAGCTAAAGATGCTTTAGTTGATCATGTTAAGCTAAAGATGTTTTGGCAAGGCCTAACTTAAAAATGACTTAAAAATGCCCTGGTTAAGGTCAAGGTGAAGGTTTCCTAACTACGGTTAAGATGAAATTAGTCTAATTGAGGTCAAGTTAAAGATATATACTCTAATCGAGATATGGTTGTAGATACTTCGGTTGAGGTCAAATGAAAATGATTTGCCTGATATCAATTTAAAGATGCCTTAGTTGAGATTGAGTTGAAGATACCTTAGTTAAAATTGAACTGAAAATGTCTTAATCGAGATTGATCTAATGATGCCTTAGTTGAAGACAATGTGTTTGAGATTTTTTTTATACATAAATTATCTTAATTAGTATATTTTCCTGTTGGTCCTCTTAAATTTGATTACTAATTTTGTATCTTATCATTTTCATTTTTTTTCTATTCTGGTCTTTATAAATTTTTTTCGTTAAATTGCATAAACCTAAAGATAAGAATCATAATGAAACAAAAAAAAATACGGCATACGAAAATGGAAAAAAAAATCAAAATATGCTACTACTATTTTAAATATAAATATAGAGATTAAAAAATATTTTTTTAAGACTAAAAAATTATTTAAGTGTAATAATTAAAAACCCATGTATATGAAAGGTTGGACGTACCATTATAAATTAAAAGCTCGTACCAATGAAGTTTGGTTTCTGCACTGCGAAAAGCTGAAGGCATGTGGGCTAATGCATATATGGGCCGCAAGTATTCTGCCCTATGATAATAAAGAGGCATCTGTTGTGCATCAGGGTGTTGGATTATTGCTGCGGCAACATCTGTACCCAGACAAAACGCAACTAAATAGCTCATCATAAGGGGGTAAAACACAAATAGATTAACTATTTATACAAAATTAGTTAATAAATTATTTCTTTTCTTTTTAATAAAATGAACTTCATTCACCCTTCGGCCTCTGTTGCAACGATTTTACAGCATGTAGACGCAATTAAGTTGAGTCTGCAGCAGCAATGAAGTGGCTATTAATCTTTTGAAGGATGGTTGTTGCCCTTCCCACCCTTGTTCTAGCACTGTGAATAGTATCCAGGAGTTTGTTGTGCAGGGAGGTGTGTTCTCCTGGGTTCATGTAATGCGTGAAGTGAATCAAGTCGCTTATATGATGCCTAATTTTGGTCTGTCGTTAGAGGGTCACATTAGAATTTTTCATTTTGTTATTCCTTGTATTATTAATGCTAATGCTGGCGCCTTTATGGCAGATGTTGCTGCTATTGCTTTTCCTCGTGGTTTTAATTAATGTATTCTGGGATTTTCAACCCCTCCTTTTCACCACAAAAAATAATGAACAATCGTTCACAAACATGTGCTATATACGCGCATACATGTATAAACACACCCCAAAATGCAAGATCTTGTAAGAATGTAATTAAAAGATAATAAATTGATTAAAATAGTTCAGTCAGTAAAACATTAAGCCTTAAATTATGGTCCCAGTTGCAATCACTTTAAGAACTTAGATATTTTGAAAATTTTATTGCACAAATAAATTAGATAATGTAATTTATAAAATATTACTTTTACTTTTTCATTTTTTTAGTTATTTTATTATCACAACTAACATTTTTTTAGTTGGAGTGAAACTAAATTATAATGTCTTAAACAATGTATCCTATTTGACTCTTGTAGATAAAAGAAATATGATTAAAATAAAGAGAGATTTTATTAAAAATGATTAATCAAGTTTTTTAAGAAAGTTTAATCATCAATAAAATTAATAAAATTTTCATACTTTATATCATGATGATAAAAAAATACTAGTTGTACACAAATACAACCAACTTCGGTAATTACGAGCATATATACCATGTTTATGAACATTTTAAAAATTTGAATATTGTGACTAGCTATAGTTCTTTTGAAACCATAATTTAAACACAAACACAAGTACTGATATTCATCTACTCTAGTTTTGGTGTTTTGGGATGGAAATTAGACAGAAAAGGTGGAAAAATAGAGAAAGTGATTATTGATGCCATAATAAAAGAAATTGATTATATATATATATATATATATATAAATATATATGGTTTTAGTGTTTGAATCTCTTTAATTAAATAAGATATATAATTTAAATTTTATGGATAAAAAAATGATTAAAAAGAAAAAATTTCTAAAAATGTTATTAAATTTTTTCAGTAAAGATGAATGATGAGCAAAATTAATAATTACTTTGTAGAAATGTTTGAGCATTTAAAAACATGGAGCGTCTAAGAATTGTTATTGAAACAAAAGAAAATGCAAAGCCTTACCAAATATCTCATTGTAGATGCATCGACAAAGAAGCACAAGAGCGTATTGCCAACCGTTTCGGCGTAGGAGGGACATGGGGGTCTTTTTGAAAAGAAATCTAGTCATTTCTCTGTGGCCTCTATCTGAAGCGAGAAGCACCGGAATCTCGTCAACATCTTCTGTGTCAGCTTTGGCCGCTAAGGATAGCAGCTCATCCCCTCCAATGTCAACCATACACTCTGCCATCTCCTTTTTGTCTGTTAACTTAGCTGCAAGAGCGAGCGCTGTGTACCCCTTCTTGTCTTGCATTTTCACCAACGTTGCCTTCCCCATTTTAACCAATTTCTTCACAATTTCGACGTGTCCCGCCTCCACGGCAACGTGAAGCACGGTCTTCCCCTCCGGGGATGTAGAGAAAATAGCTTCAGGGGAGATGTTCATTTTCTGTTTCGCGTCATCCAGGAAGCCTTTCCTCACGTAAGTTTGGATACTAGTGGCATCTTCAACCAAACAACGTGTTTGCTTTGAATCGTAGTGGGCGTATACGTCTTTGCTGAACGACGTCTTCAAATGCTTCCACGCCTCTTTGGCTGTTTTGAACTCTTTTATTTGGCCGATTGCCTTCCCACAACAGAGTTGAATGGCGTGTAAAGCCCTGCGGTTTTTGTATTCCCATTCTCGAGTCCTCCTGAACCGTTTCAACCCACGTGTTAGATCTAACAACAAATTTTATGATTTTTTTTTAAATAAAAGAGTTATCTATTGTGAGTTTGTGACTCATTGTTTTATAAAAATTAAAACTTAAATATATTTTCAATTTCGTGATTATTTTTTGAATTTGTAAAAATATATTTTTTTGTCCTTGCGGTCAAGAATAGTCAGGGAGGACCGAAAAAACATTATGTGATAATTGGATAAAAAATATCACGAATTATAATAATATTTTCTGAATTTGTTATCAAATTAAATTTTTGGTTTAAATTTTTTTGCCCCTCAAATTATCACAAATTTATTTTTTGTCCCTCAAAAAATATTTAAACCAAAAATTTATTAACAAATAAATTTTAGAACAAATTATAATAATATTTTCTGAATTTGTTATCAAATTTCACATAATTTTAATTTTTTTGAATGAAATAATTAAAAAAATAAAAATACTTGTATAATTACATGAAATCTTGGAAAGGATTACCGTAATTTATTCTAAATTTTATTAATAAATTGAAAGTTTGAGCTCTATTATTCTTACCCTTTGGCAGACTTTGATTTTGTTGAATCGTTGCCTTCAATATGAGGCTTTTTTGGATCTTCTTCATCCTTCTCCGGAGACATTGTAAATGGAGGCTTTGGACCTTTATCATTGCCTTGAATATGATTTTTTGGGTCTTCATCATTGTCCACAAGATAAGGCTCTTCTGGGTCTATATCATCCTTATCCTGAATAATATCGTACCAGAGACCGTTACCTATCAAGTAGTTCCTCACAAGCGCGCTCCAGTTTGAGTAATTCTCTCTATTCAGTACTTCAACAACGATTGCATTCGATGGAATGCTTGCAGCTGCTTCTGACATTATGATCTGCATGCTCATGATCATCACAATATCAAAACAACAACAACAACAACAAAATAAAATGGGAGTGATTGAACATTGATCACAATGAAGCGAGATTACAAAGAAGAGACAGTGGAGACATTAAATTATCAGGAATTGTGTTAATTATCATACCTTGTGTCGGCTGAATGTGGTTGAATGGATTAAACAACAATAGACAAAAGGGTGCTTTAGATCAGCATAAAGGGCATCATATTTATAATGTGTAAGTGTGACTTTAATTAAAGGGAGATGCTTCCGGTAAATAGAATATATGTTAATTTGTATGTCAATTAACTCGCTTATATAGTCTTCTTCCTAAAGATTGTTCAAAAAGAACATAAGAAAAGGAAATTAAGAAAACTTCACAAAGAAAATAGGATGTAAGATTTCGTCCTTTCGATAAAAGATGAACAAGAACCCTACTATAGGGAGAAAATTGTTTTGTGAATACATGCTAGGTAATTCACACTAAGAGAGAGAGAATTTTTTAGATAAGATAAATTAAATGATATGATAAAAAAAAAGATGGAAAGAAATGAGAAATGATAAGCCACAATTAATTTTAATTGTTGAAAGTGTAAAATATTGTTATATATATTAGTTCTTGAAAAAAAAATTCAAAGTAACTCTCCATGTTATCAAATAAGTCTTAAAATTTAATTATTTATTATCGCTAATACTTTAGTTATTAAAAACATGATAATATTATCACTTTAAGTCACACAACTTCTTGACTTTTAAACTAAGATGAATAATGAATTGTACTCGCAAAGATTTTATTACTTTTAGATATTAAAGTGATAATGTCTCACTCTTTTGAGAACAAACTTAGCTATTTTCACAAAACGAAAAATGACAAAAAAAAAAGTGTCTATACTTATTAGATGTCGATGTGTTATAGTTATGTAAAGAAATGCATTTTTATTTCTTTTTTTGTTTAATTATCCAACAAAGTCGATGTTTCAAACGTTAATGTTACTACTAGTTTAGTTACATTATATAATGCATATATTTACTAGGAAATATTTTTTTCTTATATGTATAATTAGTCATATTTGTATGATAAGAATTAAAAGAAAAATGTACATAATCTTTTTAGGTAACGAATTTGGTTAAGGTTTATTTGCATATAAAAAAATTATTCTTCAAATTTTAAAAAATATGTGAATTTAGTCTCTTCTAACTATAAAAATCATGATGAATGTTTAGAAAAAAAGTGACTAAATTTATATATTTTTTAAACTTTGAGGACCAATTTCATTGATATGTCATATGTATATAATGGGACCTATACAGGATAAATAAATCAAGAAATTAAATAATTGAGGCTTGTGCTTCCTGCACCGCAACAACTCGTTCTGTACCTCCTTTTTCTTTTATTAATTTCAAATTTTCTATATTAGTTATAACTCTTTGATTTATCGGAACACCAAATTTTGGAAGAGAAAAAAAGCATATACAAATTAGCTAATCCAAAACCTGTACAAAAAAGGAGAAAGACTTACGGATTATGCAATCCATAACACAACAAAAAAAGCTTATTATTCGAAAACCAAAATGTGTTCCTTTGTGTCTTACATAGAACCCCACCAACCGGACCAAGTTGTTGTGGTGGGGTGGAGTCTAGAGGGAGACTCAAGCAGTGTCTCGACGGGAATCTCCACTAAAGGGCTGCGCAACACAACAAATTAAAGACTTTGTCTAGTAAAAAAGGCACCTTGAATCTAAGTAAAAAAAGAACACTCTACTTTAACTCAATTTCGCGTTATTCTATTTTTTTTGTTTTCTTTTTTTACTGGCTTCACGTTATTGTACTTGAAACATGCAGCTAAACTTCATGCAAAAAACAAATTTTCAAGAACGTATTTATTTTTTATTATTTAAAATACCAACTTTTTAAAAGTGAAAATCGATGCAAAAAAAGCAAGACACTCAAAAAATGGAAAAAAAATGTGATGACCAAGTTAATTCAAGGTAACCCTTTGTCTCAAACTTATTTCCCAAGAATCCAGGGATGTATAAAGTAATAAAGCAAACTAATTTGAAAAGTTTATTCATTAATTCCACTGCACGTGTACCACCCATTGTCTCTTTTGCGATTCTAAACCTATTTTCCAAGCATACATTGACCTTTTTTGGAAATCGTATTACAAAAAGAGAAAGATGATTACATAGCTTGTGCTGCATGCAAAAACCATTTGAATTCCGTTATCTTGGAACGTACCAAACCAGGCATGTATTGACCACAAGGAATAAAACACCCGTCAATCCTATAATTGTTATTACTGCAGTTACATATTCAATTATTGAATCCTTACTCCAATTAGATTTGTGCAATGGTACTTACAATGACTGGATTGAATTCCTTGATATTAATGCTCATTATTGACGGGATAAAGTTGTCCTTAATTGAATCATTTCCATATATATTTACTTATTAGCAGTGGTTACATAGGGAGAAAGGCGTGATACGGTCTATGGAAGGGAGCGCACGCTAGGTGAAGATTTTCAAATAATGTGCACATTGGTTTAGGATGTGAATCAGTTTTCAGTTATTATGTAGACAGAATACATGCTTAAAGGACTTGAACTGATGCAAACCCTGTATACTGTGGCAAAATTCTGCATGTCAAAGAGGAACTGACTCTTTCGTTCATGCAAGTATAGAGAACCATAGAATAGGTGCGCGGGAGTTTCTAATTCTGCTAAGGGTCATCATTTTATTATTATTTTAAATTAAATTAAGGAAACAAAAATATATATTAAGTGGCACAAAACAAGTTCATGCGTTCCTACATTTCGTGCAAACAGATTAGTAAGATATAGTAGTGTTGTAAAAATATATATTAAAGAATATGTTGTTATTTTTTATACTACACAAATATATCGATTCAAATAATTATACACATTTGATAGTGTGTTTGGTAGAATGAGTTACTAACTCTCGTTAACTTCTAAATGTGTGTTTTGTAGATAAATTCTGGCGTGTGTACTCCTTTGAAGGGGTTGCACAGTGCGAGAGGGATATTTTGAAACGCTTGCATGGTGCGAAAAAATGATGATCATTAGATATTTTAAAATTTTAATCAATAGCTGATATCTTTTTCTTTCTGTTTTTTCTTCTTTTTTCTCATTTACCCTTCTTCTTCCTTTGTTTCCGTGGCCGCTCTCTCACAGAACTTAACGTCATGGTCGTAACCATAGAGGAACCTCTCCGATGACTCTTAAGCATCTCAGAACAACATTAAAACTGCAAGCGGTTCTCTTCTCAGACGGATCCAAAACAGAGACACCGATCTGAAGCAATTATACAGATCTGGTTTTGATTTTTTTGTGCAGTTCTGGCTATGTAGTGGATGACTGGATGGTTTTTATTTTTTATTTTTGTAGACCTGGTTGTATGGCATAAAGCGTTACAATTGAAGCTTGGATCTGGTTGCAACAGACACACCAACAAAGATGGAGAAGACCAGGAAAAAGGGCGCGGCAATAGACACATGCATGATGTCATGTCCGGAGAAAGATAAGGAAAAAGGAAGAAGAGAGAAAGAAACGGGGGAAAGAAGATGATGGATTCCATTAGTTTTTAAATTTAAATTTTTGCGTCACTTTTTGTTCTACATCTGATTATGATTTGGTTTAATTTTGTTTGTTTTCATTTAGTCCGGCCACCGGAAAAAAATGAAATGCCACTGGAGGCAATGACACACAGTGGTGGGATAAGAGGAAGATGAAGGGTGATGGAGACAGAGTGAGAAGAAAGAAGAAAGGGATAAAAACGGGAAAAGAAATAAAAGAAACAATATTGACCATCAATTTAAAAAATAAAAGATCTAATGATGAAAAATTCTCTCTCACTCTGCGTCCCATTCCAAAACATGCCTCTTGCACTCTGCAACACCCAAAAGGGATGCACATGCAAGAATTTAGATGTGAAAGAGAAATAAATATTAGATGCACTATTGTAAGAATCGGCCTGGCCGGTCGAACCAAGACCTGAAGCCTCCTCATCCGGGCTGAGCGAGCTATCGAATCAAGGATGCATATGACTTGTTGTGGTCTGATGAAAACCGATCCATTTTATCAAAAAAACTTATAAAGCAAATAATACAAGCAAATTGAATTGTGTTTTTAGAATTTTTTTTAAAATCTGAAAAATACGTTTATCATATAATGAATATAAATCTAAAACGCTTTAATGAGGTTTTGATATCAAATAATAAAAAAACAGTTTTATTTGAAAAACAAACAAGATATAAAGTCCAAAAACAAATTTAAAATCCTTTATTAGTTAAATAGCAAAAAATATATAAAGAATTTATATTAGTTCGTCTTAATAAGACTACTCTAGTTCTTAGCAACTACCAAGTTTTTATTCACTTATCAAAATTATAAGTATTGTTTATGTCACTTCTCACTCTTACACTTAAATTCTACTTAAAGCTTGATTTTATAATTAAAAATTGATATGTTATAATTTTGTAATTAATTAAGTCTCTCACCAGAAAAAACAACCAGAAAAATTTTAATTTTTTTAATTAGAGTTCATCTATGACGAATTAAAACAACCAGACAAATAACAATGTGACAATTTTATTAATTTTAAATATTCAATTACAATTTCTTTTTAATTTAAGGATTCAATTAAAAAAATTAAATAGACCATGTGTCAATCCAAAGAATTGACATAATGATATAAAGTCTGTTGCGTTTATATAAGTAGAAACAATTTATTTAAAAGAATAATTAATATTTAATTTTCATCATATATAAAATTCTAAAGTAAATTATAGTTATACATCTCACGAAAGAAAGTAGTCTATCATACATTGAATGGAGAGACACATATAATTTCTCACACAAACCAAAAAAACACAACAGAAGTCTTGTGATGTATTAATAAATCTATAATATATATATATAGAGAGAGAAAAAATCATTAAAAACAAATTTCTCACATATTTATTTAATCCCAACAAAACAAAAAATTATATTTAAAATTTTCATCTTGATTCTTCTTAAACTTAGAAGACATTCCATGTCCTTGAAAGACCACAAAGATTATTATACGATCGATGACGCTCCGTGCTTGTTCACCACACCCTGATTAGTGATTATATATTGAACTTTTTTTTGCACTATTAATTACAATGTGACTTTACATCGTACGTCAATGTCTTAGATTTGATATTGAATAATTGAAGCACTTGTTTCGAAATAGGAATGAGAAATATTATAATATATACCTACCAAAAATTTTAGTACATTCACCCACCAAATAATCCCACCATATATATTAATGAGCTTCTTGCTGCACCCGTGACTTTACGTTGTTGGTAGGGTCCAACAGTGACTTAGATTTGATGTTGAAATATTGGTAATAGCGGAATTTCCTTCATAAAATTGGAAGGTGACTTCTACGGTGAAGTAGTTAAGTCCCTTCAACTTGTTCTCCGATGACAACGACGACCCGCCAGAGAACTGCATGTGTTCTCAGAAAGCCCACAAAAGCCAGATTCTGGAGGTGGAGAATCATTGGAGGAAACGGCGGGGCTTCCGTTCTCCGGGACGACGGGGCTGATGAAGGAGAACTGCATGAGTTTTCAAATTTTTTGCATTTTCTTTTGTTTCTAATAATTTATGCCATGGTACAAGATTTGACTGAAAAAATGACTTTGAATTGGATTGTAGAACTTTTTGCTATCCATGAATTGCATGAGTCAGACAAAGTTAAGATTTGATTTGATTTGGGACTCAAATTTGGAATTTGGAATTTCATATTTAGCATTTGCTATTTGGGATGAAATTGATAAAATCTGAAAATTCAGATTTGGGTTTGCGGGATTTTGTAGCAGGAGAATGATGATGGTAGGTAGGAAGGAGCTGAAGACAGGAAAAAAAATATTTTATCAGAAAAATTTAAAAAAATGTATTGAAAAACTTATTCATCCGATTGCCTTTCTTGAATCTCAGCTACTAAATATTAATATAACCTACGGTAAATTCTTGTTCCTCACCTGTGAGAAAGTAAACTTACTACTTCGTGGTAGAAGCCACCAAAATTGGGATGGATTACTCTCTGTGATGATCTATTTCTACTAGCATGAAGTAACGTAGCTAGAGATGTAAGCTCACGGGTGTTTTTGTAAATTCAATCATTGGCATACTCTTATACATGCAGTTTGTTTGGCACGAGGGACATGAATTTAGTTGAGTGAAAATAAATAGGTGAAAAATGAGAAATTAAAATTATTTAGTTGAGTGAAAATAAGAGAGGAAGAAAAATAAAAAGATACAAGACATGCATTTAGGATCTCTTAATTTCCACAAGGAACCGTTGAGGAATGAATAAGAATGGCCTCTGCAAACAAAATTTGTGGTGGCTTTTTTGTGTGGTTATAGAATCCCCCGTAATTGTGTATTTATTGGCAGATTTTAGAGTTTTAAACAGTTTAAAACCATAAAAAATGTGTTCTACGATAAAGAAATATATTTTTTTAATTTTTTTTTTCTATTTTCATAAACCAAATACTTAAAATTTTAATTTATTTGTTTTCCTAGTTTCATTTATTATACTTCTGTCTTTCTTATTTACATTTATTATATTTTCTCACTTATTTTTTCTTTTCGATGGCACACACTTAAACCTAAAAGACATATAGTCCTTGTCAATGGAAAGTCGATCATATGAAATTCCCTGCGCACCAAGACTACAAAAATTATTGTATGACGCTCAGTGCTTGTTCACCACGTACACCTTGCCACCTTGGTCAATGAATTGAACTTACTTTTTGACTATTAATTAATTTAATTACACTGTGATTTAACGTTTTTAGGTTCTGACAAATGTTATTGAAAATTTGATACTTTGTTTGCTGAATGGATTATAAAAGATAAAATTGAACAAAAATAGAAAATATTACCAAATAAAATAAAATAATTAGTTCGATTTGAGCAATAAGGTGTAAGGAATAGGGAGGACAGAGATGAAAATCAGTTAGGTTGTTTGGTTGGAGTACTTATTGCGAATGAAATTGTGCATGAGACCAGCATCATAAATAAGGAGGTTGTGTTATAAGGTTGATTTTGGAAAAACATATATGACCCCCTGAGAATTTTTGGAATTCATGATGAAATGTATAGGGTTCCATGTAAAATGGAGAAAGTGGATTTGTGAATGCATTTCAACAGACATAGTGTCTATTTTGATGAACGAAAGTCCAACTAAAGAATTTAACGTTGGTAGAGGATTGAGACAAAGAGATTTGTTGTGTCATGTTTTTTATAGAAATTTTGCACTTTAACTATTAAAAGTTAAGGAAATTTGAAATTTAGAAAAATTAAAATGTATCAATTAAAATTCTTAAAATTTTAAAATTTTTTATTTAAATAAATTAATTTAAATTCCTTTAATTTTTAAAATTCTTTCTTTTCAATTCAAGCTGTCAACAAAACAATTTCAATCTCAAGTCATAATTGATGCTTACCAAAGGAATTACAAATATATGTGGTAGAATTTTTTACAACAATCTCAAAGTGAGTTTCGGAGGTGAGGGGTGGTTGAAGGTATGTAAATGGTGTTCGAGGATTTTATCGAACAGTTGAGGCGCATGAAGTGGCGGAAGGAAGTGTGGTGTGTTTGGACTTATAAGTCAACCATTATTTTTGTTTTTTCAGCCCAAGAGAAGTCATTCAGAATAGAATAATAGTCTCTTAATTTCTCATCAGTTAATTAAGGAACGTGTGGGTTGAGAGTGGGAGGAGAGACGGCAGAGCATGTGAGTTGAGAGGAGTGTGCTGAGTGTGTGTGGTAGGAGAGACAGAGAGAATTTAAAATTCTTTCATTTTTTAAAGAATTTAAATTTTAAAGTTTATAGTTAAAAACAAATTTCATTTTAAAATGATAAAATTTTAATTTTCTTTTAAATAAGCATCCAAACATATTATTTAGGAAAAAAGAATTTTAAGTCTTCTCAATAATTACTTTCTCAAGTTAAAATTCTTCATCCAAACTCAAAAAATTTAAAAATCATGTGTGCCAAAGTAATTTAGCAAGATTTTTTTTTTTAAAAAAAAAAGGTAATTTTAGTCAGATGACTTTATTGTAATTGTGATACCATGTTTACATTTAGATGATTTATATTTTTTTTCCATTTGGTAAGCCAACTTATGAGTTATTTGTTTTCTTATAACTTTTCTTTTAAAAAAACTTAGAAGATCAATTCAACCTAACTCATAACCTACTAGGATTAAGAATTACAACTTAATTTCAGAACAGGTTCAACTCAGACCCAAATTCGCGGACTACGGACAAGTTGAATTTGATTAGTCCATTTTGATATATCTAAATTCAACATAAAAGGATAAGGCAATATCATAAACTTTATTAACACAGTACAACACTGGAACGTAGATGTTATGAATCCAAATGAACAATATTTTTCTTAACAGCTAAAGAGAAAACATTAGAAATATAAGGAGTAGGAGGGGTACCCAAACCTTTATACAAATTGCAACCACTACGGGTGAACACGTCCCAAACAAGTTGCATAGCAATTAAAACATTTCTAAGCAAAATAAATCCTACTGTGAATGAAAATCCTGCATTAATCCAAACAACTCCCGCAGCCTGGTAACGCAGCAAGGCCATCAAAAAACAACCTAGCACCATCGAGTCAACACCATCAGCAAACCACCACATAAACAAACATAGTTAATGCAGACTTTGCAGATTCTTGAGACATCCGAATGAGCAATATAATGACCAGAAAGCTATGTATGTTCATAACTTAGCAGCCGGGATGTTATAGAAGGTGGTATGAGCAATATACATCAAATTCCCAGTCTTCTTCAGCTTAAACTCTAATGCAACCATAGTCACATTTCTTCCACTCTTCACCACAGAGGCTTCAGCAAGAACTTCTGACTGCACAAACAACCGAGTGACAGCCCATTTATTGAAGAATTTAACCATGAGGAGGAACAACATGTTCCTCAATATATGAGATGTAAGAATCATCTATTATAGCAATGCAACTTAGCTACACTACATATTGAATGAGTAGAAAATTATATCTAATAAAAATTCCAGCCTTATTTTTGCAACATTATAAGTGAGGCTCTAATTGTCATGTTGAACCCAATATCTGTAAAACTTGAGTTGCATGATGGTTTAGTATTATATCTCTAACACACTCTTACACAAGTGCCCTTCGGGATTTAAACACAGATAATGAGCAGGCCCACAAACCTTGAATTGAAATTCAACTATTATTAAAAGAATGGAGGCTGCATATATCGAACTTTAGAGTTTAGACCACTTAGTCATAGAGGCTGTGATACCATGTCACAAACTAAATATCCTAGATATTTAAGCTATTATATGGAGACACATGAATGGGTTTACATCATACCTCTCACACTAATCACATTGAAAGCAATTCTCTATGTACATGCTTTTGATGCTTAGTAACAATGCAAATGCAGTTGAATAATGCAAACTGCTAGGCTAAGAATCCCAAATCCTAAGTTAAGAGATCTCCTTGCTGAGGTGTAACGCTTTTTTGAAGTCGCAAGCTTACGTATCAAAATGCGAATATGACAATAGAGAGAATAAAATTTAAAATTCAGTAGACAGAACTCACATGATTTAGAGCTGCAGATAGGTAAGACACACTAATTTCCCCGAGAAAAAGTTCCTTGTCCTCAGCAATAACAGTTCTAGCACAAGCAATAGAGAGCAACTCAATCAAAGACAAAACAGATCCCCCATGTAGTGTTCCCAAAGCATTCTGCAAATCAAATAAAGAAGATGAAAATATCCTCCTACATTCATAATATATAACATTTTTTTAATCCCTCCCCCTTCCCCTTCATCCCCACATCATAAATTTAAAATTTAGACCTTAGAAAGAAAATAATTTTGGCTGCTCAGAAAGAAAATGGCAGAATTTTTTATTTTAATCAAAGTTGCAGCCTCTCACAAATTGTGGTTGCTGTTGTGCTGCAATTACCGAAATTGCAGAAAAATACAACAGGTGCATAACTTTGATCATGTCATCATGATGCTGCTGCAGAATCTTCAAAACAATAATATTGCAGCCACAATTTTAAAAGACTGGTCTGGCCCAGTCAAAAACTGTTATACACTCCCAAACTGATTATGCTCAATGTAACCAACAAGAAAAAAAAAAAACTATGTACCCTATTGCTCAGAGGCTCCACGCTATGCGCAGGTAAGGGGAGAGGGATATTATATACAGCTTTACCCTTGCATATGCAAAGAGGCTGTTTCCAGATTTGAATCCATGACCAACAAATCACCAAGACACAACTTTACCGCTGTGCCAGGGCTTACCCTATGAAGACCAGATACTTAGCACGAGATACGAAATGGACAGGGGTTATGGGAAACCAAGATACAATATGACCTGGATACTTTAAATAAATCAATGATATTTGTAAAGAGACAATGATCATATCTCAATAGTACATAACTATATCAGTGTATGTTGATCACAATTTACTAAAACGTATGTTTGATAATAAGAAAAAACACATTTACAAATCTTCCCCATTCTCATGTATAAATACTGAAATTCTTTCTCCAATGAACATATCACAAAAGTTAAATATTTTCACACCCAACACGTGTTAGAATGTCACAAAAGGTATCACCAGTCCTGTTCAAAACAAGGCTTGACTTTAGATAATTGCCTTCTATTTACTATAGGACACAAAGTAAAATTAAGAGTTGTATTTGTAGTCTTATTCCAAGAAACAAAATTGTATCAAAAACTTATTGGTCAATAAAATATTTTAGTTTGAAACAAAATTAAAAGATTCTCCCGGGATACATATCCAGGTGAATCATGTGTATACAGGTACCCTACCAATACTTGGCAATTTTCACAGAATATCCAAAGTAGCACAATAGTGAATTTGGATGGGGAATTTTGAGAGAGGAATTCATTTTTTTAAGTAATTTAAAATATCATACAACAAAACGACTTGTTTGTTATACATTACAGTATCCTTCAAAGGAGACAATCTTTTTCGAGCCCAATAAAAGTACTATAAGAAACAAAGCTTGAAATTTTGAGATCCTTTATCCAAACACTACCCTGATAAACACTGAAAATCATAAGCTTGAGACCCTCCTTCCCAACAGTTATCTTGCAAATTACCAGTAATTTCAACAGATCCATTTCACAAAACATTAAAAAAACATAAGCTTTAGTCCTTCCTTCCCAATTTTCTCAGCTGCCAAACACAGAACCAATGCTACAATTTAATAATCACAAAGCAATTCATGCAGAACATCCATTAACAAAAGTCAAAACTTTACAAGTACATTTTTTCCTTCCCAAATTTGTCAGGCACCACCGAACAAAACATAACGACAAAAAAAGGAATCAAGAAGAGAAAAAAGGGGTTACAATGATTTGGGGTTTGACAGCAATAGTGCAAGAGATTCGTCCCCTCTTGATGTCGTTG
The DNA here is from genome assembly GCA_013407115.1 of Glycine latifolia. NCBI lineage: Eukaryota > Viridiplantae > Streptophyta > Magnoliopsida > Fabales > Fabaceae > Glycine > Glycine latifolia. Next base: position 34,801,416 of record CM023949.1, read on the forward strand.
ACTTTGAGGAAGCTTCCAAAGAAGTGGGAGTAGAAGCCGCTGGTTTCGCAACTCTGAGGAATGGGTTTGTCGATGCCCACTTTGTTAAGCCAAGTACGGGTCAGAGAAACATATTGAGGAGGGTCCTTTTGGTCGGAAATTGAAGAGAGTGTTTGGGTCTGAAGAGCAGAGGAAGAAGCCTTCGACGCCATTTTTGTTGTATCTACCCAAACACTACCTTACCTATCTCAGTTTCGTTCCCAATTTCTTTGGAACTAGTTCAGTTTTCATCTTTCACCCCATTTCGTTAAAAGGTCTTAAATAAATATTTTCAGAAATTTCTTATAAAATTATTTATAATTAATGGCATGATAGGGTAAATATTTTTATATTGTTGTCGATTAATAAATTATTACTTATATTAAGATAATTTATAATTTAAGATAATTATTGATTTTTATAACTTATTATTTAAAGGGGCCAAAATTTGTCACTGTAGTAAGTTACTTTCAAGTGGCAAAACCGCAATAGCCATAATAAAACCAATATATAATTCACAATCACATCCCTTGCAGTCCTAGCAGAGGTATAAGGAACCCGTAACTATGCTATGTTGGCATATGAATCTAGGTAAGCCACGATTTTGGCTCACGTCTTTTGAAAAAGTGGTCCACCTTGCCTACCAAATATAGCTGTAGTCTGATTCAATTATAATTTATCAATTAAATATCTTAACAATATAATAAAATAAAATAATATTATAAAATTTACAATACTTAAATATGGATAATAATTTGTGAAAATAATAATCATAAAATATTCTTATCAAAAGTTTGATGTTATTAAAGATGAAAATTCTTTAATTCTTCAATTCAAAACCACACAAACTAAATATATGCATAGAAAATAACTTAAATAACATGTATTTTGATTTTTTTTTCTTAAATTTACTGACTTAATAATAAACTCGAAATTCTATTAAGTTTATTTTGAATTAAAAAAAAAAGAATTTACATATAAGTTAACTTAAAATAAATAAATTTATAAGAATTAACAATTTATCTCGAAAGTTTGAGATCCATAATGATAACTTCCTGCTAGTGATTCTTAGTATATCTATTTTAATTGTACATATATTAAGATTCATCATCATCAGGATTCTCAACTCCCAGAATCTAGATGCACGCAATCAATACACAAAGATAACATACCCGCACGCACCTGAAACAGAACCCACTTCCCAAAATAACAATTTACATCTAAATAGCTCCAACTTTTTATCTAAAAAAAAAAAGAAGCTCTGTAACTTTCCCTCCCCTCAGGCCAAACCAGTATCTACACTTCCAATAACAGAACCATAAAGAATCATCTTTGCACGTATCAAGATGGATCCAATAAATTTTTGCCAATTGTAAGATAGGGTTGTTAGTGGGCTCAGTATAAAAAAAGTATTTTAGATTTAAGTATTTGGAAATATAAATATATATATTATATAAAAAGTAGACACGTATATTCATTAAAAATTATATATTTTTTACATTAAATAAATAATATAACTTTAATAAATCTCAAAATGATATATATCACAATTTTTATTTAATTTATTCTTATGTTATCATTTATCATTCATTTTATTTCTAAAATAATTACATAATATAAATATCTATACATAAGATATGCATGATAAGGAAACAAGTTGGTGATATGTTTGACTCTTTCTATTCTCATCCTTGAAGAAGACAAAATATGTTCATATTTAAAAAAGTAGATTTATAAAATATAAATCTATCTCCATCCTTTTACATATTTATTGAAAAATCTATCACATTCTTTATAACTTTAATTTAATTTTATATTTGATCTTTAAAAAAAATTTAGTTTAGTCGTTATTGTTTATCATTAACAAAATATCATTTTATATTTTTGTTATTTACTAATATACTAATATTAGTTTTATTCATTTATAATTTGAGTTTCTATTTTGTTTAAAATAGAAAATTAATTTGTGTTGCGCAACCAAGGAGGGTAAATCAAGAAGATTTTTATCTATATGAGTTATGAGCAACTAGGAAATTAATCTTAATACCACACTTTAATCCAAAAATCTTAAGGCGAGGTGAATATGTATTTCTTTCACTTATATGATATTTAACCTTTTCATTTATATACAATATAGGATTTCACCTCACACTCATATTACAATAATTTGAATATTAGTATAACTAGTGCACAATATATAACACTAGCATTTAATATACTATTAAATTTTTAATTACATTTATATTTATTAAATACAATAATTAATGTTATTAATAATTTATTATATAAGGACAAATTAATTAATTTAATTATAAGTATATTTGAATGAACACTAAATAAAATGAGCATTTAATATATTGTTAAAGTTAATTACTTTCTCCATCTTATAATGATTGTCATCTTATGTTATTTTATAATACTAAGAAAATTAATAAATAGATAAAAAAAACAATTTTACAAAATTACTCCCTCTATCTTATTATAATATCATTAATATCAAGTTAAAAAAATAATAACTATTATATTAAAAAACTAAAATGACAATTATTTTGGAACTAATTTATTTTTCTAACATGACGATTATTATGGTATAGATAGTACATTTTACATTTATGAAATAAATTAAGATCTTGCTAACTGATACTCTAAACACATTAATTAAGGAAATTAAAAGAAGAAAATACTCATTGAATATCATATGAGAATATATTTAAAAATGATAGGAAAACACATTTTATGCTTCCCAATAAAATACTTTCCCTTAATTATTTCCTTAACCAATGGACGTACACTTATTAACACTTGTCAAGAAATTAATTAATATTTCTTTTACCATAACATTGATATGAAATCGCTCCCGCCAAAAATGATGATTAATATTTGTAAATGTGAGTGCATACAATATGTGTATTTTTCTTTCTATACGATTTATTTCACATTCAAGAATCAACTAGAATACCATGAATTACTTGATTATAAACAAAAGACGATATCACTTATTTTAATAATTTATTGTACTTTTTACATAACAACAAATTAATTAATTTATATAAATATAATTGAATGTGCACAATAAATATCATTAATTAGCATTTAATGAATTATTAACACTAATTACTCCATTTTATTTTATGTTTATTAATTACAACAATTAAATAACATTAAATACTACATTTCATTTAATGAGCTATATATATATTGCTCTAGGCGTTTTGGTATCCTTCAGACATTTGCTTTATTTTCTAACTACTCATGAGTTTTGTGCCAAAGATGCCTCGTGGGACGCTTGAAGTTATTCTAGTCAGCTCAAAAGACCTAAAGGACAGTTACTTTTTTCGGTAAGTAATGCAAATTAATTCAATGGTAGATAGCATATACCCTGTTCCATAGAAAATATTTCTTTTATGCTATACAATGTCAGTAATAAAAATCAAACCTAAGTTTTTATGCATCTACTTCAATCCTCTACCATTAGGCCAATTCTAATAGGTTTGTTTAATAGAAAATGCTGCCTCAAAGTAATTTGGGCTTAAACTCTCATGTCTCTGAATAAATTATTTTTCGATTCAACCAGTCTTCCTCCAATTTTTTATATATCTAGATTTAAAAATTTTCAGTTTAAGAATTCAAAATCGCCAGAGATTGTAGTAATAAATGTAATGGGTAGATCAATTTTATTTTATGAGGGAAAATGGATCCTTATGTGATTCTCACTTATCGCGCACAAGAGCACTGAAGCAGTGTGGCTAAAGGTGTAGTTTATTTTGACTAGCTTCTTCACCAATATTATTTTCTCAGTTTTGGCTTCAATTTGATTCTAAACTTACCTTTCATGTTTATTTTCCCTATCTTTTGATGCGTATGGCTGGCTAAAATATTGAGTTAATTACTGAATTAACATGTGTTAATTAGGTGCAGGTAAACCTCGTTGGAATGAAAGCTTCCTTTTCACTGTTTCTGACAGTGTATCTGAACTTAATCGGAGGCTCATGGACCGGGATTTGTTAACTAACGATGATTTCCTTTGGCGAGGCAAAGTGAGTTAAAATTTTTCTTACGACAGTGGCAAGTTAATTAATTGGACATCTTACAGTGATATGGATTTTGATTATGTTTTTGTTTTATTGACTTCAAAATCAATTCATAAATAAGACTAAAAGATTTTAAATACACTTATAGTTGATGTAATATACTTGTTTTATGGTTTTATATATAGTCCCCGATCATTATAAATAAATTCTTATTGGTAGCCCATTAACTTGCCCACATCATTAAGAAGTTTGACAGAATAATCACATATAATTTTTTGATAAATTATATTTTTAAAGTATCATTTGCGTGATGACGCTAGATTAGTTAAAGAGGAATTTTAAAATACAAGTTATAAAAAAATTACACTTAACTGTTTTATCAGATTCTTCAATAATATGATAAATTAATAAATTATTAAAATTGTTATTATCTCATCACTTAACATTGTTATTGAATAATAGAGATTAATATCCAAAATTTTAAAAATTACTTTATTTTTATGTGACCATTCGTTTTTAGTATCTTTTTGCCATGGGTGGCCTTGGCTTGGTCTCTTTGTCTGAGTATCATTGGCACTCTCTCAATAAATCCTTTTTTGCCTATAAATTTTTTTAAATGATATGCATATATAGTAAAAAATCAATTGAAAAAATTAATGAGATTTATTATAGACAAGAAAAAGAACCAAAATATTAATATTTTGATTTATTATTCGGTAAAAATATAGTAATGAAAACTAGTAATTTTATTTTAAACGGATCTATTTTCTTATGAATCTTTTTTTTTATCTCATGTTAAATACTTATGTAGGTTGAGATTATATATATATTCATAAAATATTAATGAATTTTACATTTTTAATATAATGATTTTTTTAATATTTTTATTTTATTTTATTTTCTTAATTTATGTAACTGATATGCTTTTTTTAGGTAACATATTACCTGATATGTATATCGGAAAACATTGGCTTTCTAAGTGAAGCATTAATTGAACTTAATTAATTGGTTTGTTTGACTTAATTAGCATAGTTAATACTTTTTTTAGGAAAGACATCCTTTTGGATTATAGTGAAATTTAGTTGCAGGAATATATAGATTTATTGCAAAGTTTTCAAAATAAAAATTGAATGCTAATTGGTAGTTAAGTTTTCCAAATCAACAATCAACTACATTGAGGCTCCGTTTGAGTTAAGGAACTCAATAGCCAAGTCTAAGAACTTTTAACCTTATACTTCCCTGAAAGGTTGAGAGACAACAGCCAAGAGTCAGTATTCTACTAATCACAGGCTAATAGCAATTAAATGTCAAAGGGGATTACACTGGCTGCAGCCAGTGTAATCAACATTGTGAATCTGTAACAATGGTACCTATCACAAAGTGGGCATTTAAGAACCCAGGTGTGGAACCAGAAGTTGAAACATCCCTTACCGTAGTCCAACCTAATTTGCAAAGAAATACTTAATACTTTTCCAGCATATATATAAATACTTATATATATACCCTTTGCAAATAGTACATAAGTGAGTAACAATTCACACTTTACAAAAGCCAATTTTGTAGGCTTAAATTAAGTTCAAAGATAAATATTAAGATAATATCAGAATTGAACGCAAATAATGAACCATAAAGAGTAAATTTAAACAGTAATAGAAAAAATGAAAATAATTGACATGCAACAATTTTATAACGTGTCAGTATGTCTCAAATTAAAATTGTTCAAGCCATTTGTCATCTGGGTAGGCTTGCAATATTTTACGCATTCATTTCGAATCCCTCCAGGCATTTCGCTGTAGTTCCTTTCGGAGTAAAAATGCATTGTCTTACTTTCTTGTCTTAATGATAAAACTTGTTGCATGCTCTCTGGCCTGTCTCAGAATGTCAATTGTTTCTTTTAGTGCAGGATCAATCCCATCATCGAACTCCTTGTGAGCAAAAACCCCTTCTGTATGTGACTTTGGTTTCAGCTGATATTTTGACCATTTACTTCCTACTTATTCACTACAGAAGCTTCCTTCAGAGAAGAGCTAGTTCTTCTGTCCTTTCCTCTTTTCGGCATACAATCGATTCAAAAGCCTAATCCTTAGGTCATCAGTTAACTGATGACATAATCAGACTATGACATATATTCACTGCCTCCAAATGTTCCAAGAAGGTAAGCACACGCCGCAAACCCTTCATGCTCACTATTATGAACCGAATGCTCATCACCTTCAAGTTTATATAGTGTATTTAATCATGGCATCAGCATGATATTCTTCAAAGTTGTCGCAAATAAATTTCATCATAGTTATATTCTTACAGTATTTGACAATTGCTGAAAATCTGTAACGACCGCGGACCATGGAGCTAATGGTAATGGACTCAAGGCCTCTCCATGACTTCAATGCCATATTGATTGAAACTTTTGATAAGTAACCCATGCATCTTTGGTAGAACTAGTCGTTTCAAATATGGGGTCCTACGTACAAAAGAATACATGCTTCACTTTATAATACCAAACAGCTTATAATACTAAGTTTATTTAGACTTGTAAAAGTGATTATAATTTTTACACTGAGTTTAATAAAGATTGAGGGTTATAAAGATTCTTACCAGAATCTCATAGAAAAGACCATTCCAGTCGATTCTGGCAGCTAGTTATTCTCCATTACTTAATGCTTCCTGCATGAATTATTTAGGCAATTAGACAATATATTAAATGTTTCACGATGATCACATTTAACTTATCTTTCTCACGAACCGGTAGATCGATCAATGCAAATCAAATGTTGAAGAAAATCCTACAATCTACGTCCAAGATACGCAACCTAAAATGAAATGAAGCCTTTGCTCAACTGCAAGTAAGATGAAACACATTTTTTTAATAAAACTTTTTGGATAAGATTTAACAAAAAATTCGTGTGCTTTTTATTGGATTCATCCTACTTGAGTCATTTGGTTGGCTAAATTAACTAAACCTCTTGCTTTTGATATCCAAATTCAAGAATACAAAAATATGTAAAGAAGATCATCAACATATATGGAAGATGCATGCACAGAAAAGCGGATGACCAAATTAAATAAAAATAAACTCAATGACAGGAAATAAGTATACCTCTTTTATGGTGCTATGCCACTGTCTTTAAATATATGGTGAACAGAATGAAGAGTTGAAATTGAGATTCTGGTATATCTAGAGAAACCAAGGACCTTGAGATGACCAAGACATGCTTTCCTATGTAATGGCCGGTCAATGTCAACATAATCACCTAACATAATATTTGAAGCAATGTCTTGCTATCAAGTGTTCCAAAGAGTATTTGTTAAGGAATATATATTTTACTAATTATTTAAAACAAATTAAAAAGTATGAAATGTTTTTTATATATTTTTAATATTATAAATGCTTATATTAAATTCTTTTTAATATATTTGCCTATGAAAATAAATAATGCTTTCAATAATAATTTTATTTTTTAGTTAATATAATAAATGTTTTTAGTCGTATATTTTGAACATATTAAATATTTTTTTAATATAATAAATTATTTTTATTCTTGAAATAATAACTTATTTTATTAACATAAATCAAAGCATTTGACCATGAATTTAGAAGTTTGTTTGAAGAGTTTTATTTTATTAGTACTATTTGTATGGGGAAAAAATATTTACACTCTCAATCAATTAAAAATCACTTTTACAGATGACATATAAAGTAATTAGAACAAGATTTCATAATTCTTAATTCCAATTAAATTTTATATGAAATTCTCATGTAACCGTTGAGTTCCCATAAAAATAACAAGAGATAGAATAACTTTGTAGTTGCAGCAAGAAAAACTTTGTAGTTAATAAATGTAAAGTTATTAAATACTTTTAAATGGTTTAATGATTTAAAAAGTATTTGTTTTATTTAATACAATATGTATTTATAAATTTTAGAAAATACTAAAAGATATTGTAACAAATATAACATTACTCTAAAATATACTAATAATTTTAATGCGTCCAATTAATGTCTCCAAAGCATCTACTGACTTATCATGTGTGACTTGAGTAACGCATCTCTCCCTTATTATTTCAACTTTCTTCTCTTTACGTCAGTTAAATTTATGTTAACTGGTCTGAATGAGTAACTCTTGTATCTCCTCAAGTTTCAAACTTATTTTTGTTCATCTTTTTATTTACCAAATTTTGCCAATAAATTATTGGCAAATCCAGGACTGGTGAGTGGGGGAAAATAAAAAAATTATGATGTTCAACCAGATGAAAAATCTCTTGGCTAGAACTCCACTCAGCTGAAAACAATGGGTCAGCAAAATCTTACAGACGGATCTTATAACATGTTAGAAATATATATTAGACGTGGATGTATCATTTTACCGTTGCAAGAAATAAAATTAATTTCAAAATTAAACCTTTGGACAGCTGCAACTAAAATTAGAGCCATTTGATCATTTCAATAAAAAATTTGAGCCAGGTTAACAATAGACGTGTGCTAGCTTATTATTAGATTCATCCTAATTGAGCCATTTGGTTGGCTAAATTAACTAGACCTCTTGCTTTGATACAAATTCAAAAACATAAACGTAGATATGGAAGACGTATGCATAGAAAAGGGGATGAAAAAATTACAGGAAAAGAAAAATAAGCATAGGGCATACCTCTTATCTGGTGGCCGAATGTCACTCTCTGAGATATATGGTGAACCGACTGAAGAGTTGATACAGAGATTCTTCGGTGTGTGTGTATATATATATATATATATAATGTCTTAAAATGTCTTGGCAGTAAAATTTCTAACAACTAGAAGCTTACAAATTGGCCAATTGAATTGATTATAGAAGAGAACCAAATCCAAATTCAAATAACGTAGCCACAAAAGCAACATGCTTCAAATCAAGAAAAATAATAAATTAAAGAAACACGATATATTAGTAAGTCATAATTAGAAAGATTATGTTTCTCATGTGTTGAATGATAGAAATATGCAGCAAGGAAATAGAAAACTCACCTTCTGTAGCCATTATTATCAATGAAGCACACAACATTCACTATATGAACACTAATATTTTGAAGCGAGAGATACGTGAGAGAGTTAGAAATCTTTAAATCTTAATTAATTGTCTTCAGAAAAAGCTTGCAAACCAATATATAATTAGAAAGTTTATAAGTGCTACCCTTGATTAATGAAAGACCTTTTCCGACTTTGATAAAGGATTGTAAAATATATATTTCAGAAATTAATTGGTATATATATTCCCTTGCAAAAGATTCTATATAATTGTGCCATTAACAACTTGTTGAAATGTTTATAGAGAATATGTTATTATACAAGGAATTCTTTTGCATATGAAGCTTAATTAAAAAGCATATATATTTATTTATTTATTTATTGAGATTAATGTGAGAGAGAGGGTATCTCATCCTCACGCCATGTAATCTCCCAGGCTCCATGTGGTTGCCTGATGAGATCAGCGTCTTGCCAGAAGTTCTTGCATCTAAGGCACCATCCTCCTTGGCAATATATCAGTTTTCCGAAACTCGATGGAGGCAAAAGGTTTTGCAGATCACGAATATCGAAGTTGTCATTCACATCAGCTGATTCATCAACCAGAATGGTATGACATATGTTAACCACCTCCAAATGTTTCAAGAAAGTGACCAAGCTGCACAAAGGCTTGACGCTAGCTGGTATGGACTGAATGCTCAAAACCTTCAACTTTGGGGTGTATTTGATCATGGCTTCAGCATGTTTTTCTGTAAGCATGCAACCGCAAGAATATTTCATCTCAACGATGTTCTTGCAGTATTTGTGAATTGCAGGAAATATTAAATGGCCCGGAACAACAGAAGTAAGGGTAATGGACTCAAGGCCTCTCCATGACCTCATTGCCAAATTCAGCCCTTCTCTTGAGAACTCACCCGTCTTTGGCAGAACCAGTCGTCTCAAATTTGGGGTCCTACCAAACAAGACATTATGTACAATTTGTTATATATACTAATTAAGTATTTAATTTAATTAGACTTGTAAATATAGATAATTAATTAAGAATAAGAGAAATATATATATATAATGTTACCTTGCAGCAGCATTGATGAGCATCTGATCCGTTAAGTAAACATAGTAGTTAAATACTATGCAGGTTGTATTTCCATTACTGAGACTTAGAACATACATCAAGAACTGAGTCATCTTTCTACTTGAACGCTTGCGCTTGTAAGCTCCAAGTCTATTAGGTAAGTTGATACAGTAGGAGCTGTGTCTGGACAGATCAAGCGTGCGCCAAAGTGATGAGTCACGGCAAACTTCATTCCAAGTTTTGCAAACCAGAGAGACAGCTGCAAGGTCCGCAACATTGAGGGACATTAATATTATTACCAGAATCTCATAGGATAAATCACTCCAGTCTTTGCTGCCACCAAAATTGTTATTATCCATTTCCTGCACATATATTAATTAAATGTTTCAGATGATCTTTTTTTATAACTTTCTCATAACAGGCAAATGCAAATCCAAAAACCCTTAAAAGGGAATTCACCATGTATTAATTTAATTGCATATGCATGCTATGATAATCTAGGCAGACCCTTAACAACTTTTTACCAAACACAAAACACGGATAATCTAGGCAGACACAATATTTAAGCAACACAAACAAATCATAATAAACAATGTATTTAATTTGTGTTACATATTTTAAAATAAATTATGGCATCACAAAAAATATCATATTATGTAAAATATATATGTTCAATGTAGTATAAATTATTATTAGTTTCTTCAAAATTAGAAATATAAAATATGGGTGATTAAGATATGTTTTTTGTCCCTCAAATATAAAAGTTCTCCACTTTTAGTCCTCTAAGTGGTTATAATTAACATTTAATGTGGGTTTTAAACCCTTACGTACAAAAATACACTTTAAGAAACAAAAGTAAAGTATTTCAAAATTAGAGGAATAAAAATAACACAATTTGTTTTTGGAGGACCAAAATAAAATTTGAATATTTTGAAGGAACCAAAAGCATATTTTACCCAAAAATATTATGTGGACTTTTGCTAAACAATAAGCCGTTAACATGAATGGAATCAACCCAAAAAATACATCAAGCATATCCTTAGAATTGTGTGTATGTGTGTGATGATCAAAATGTGTGAGTGAGGATCCACTGAACTAAAAAAAAATGGGTCAGTAAAATGTTACAAACAGATCTTATAACATGATGATCAAAATATTAATTTCGACTTTGTTCTATGTAGATGAAACCAAGTCAATTTTTGAGTTACCCGACAAAAAGTGAAAAAAAATGGAAAATAAGATAAAATAAGGAGAAAATCGAGGGGGAATTGGGAGAATTAACAAGTTAATTGCTCAATCAAGGTTGAGGTTAGTAATTTTCCTAAATTTGTACAAATAGAACAAGCAAAAATTAAATAATAAATGAGAAATTGAACTAGAAAAATTGAAAAAGAAAAAGATACAAAAGATGAAAAATGAGAAAGATTACAAACCTTCAAGAAAATTTTGAATGACTTGCAAAAAAGTAAGTATTTGCGAGTGGAAGAGAAGGAATGAGATGTAGAGAAAGGGAGGAACCTGAAACTTGAAAATGAAACAGTGTATTAAGTTAGGGCTTGTGGTTGAGAATAGAAAAGAGAAAAGATAAGGAGAAGAGAGAACTTATCATGGAATATGATGACAACACTGATCAAGATGGAGAAGATTAAAGATAAGAAAGAAGGTGTGGTGCAAAGGATGGTGTTTACTTTACTAGGATAAATACTGAAAACTTGTGCAAAAAAAGAAAATAAAAGGAAATTTTAACTTACTTTCTTTATCTCAATTTATAGTTCTAACTCATACTAAAATATAAATATAAAATCATTTTAATATATTAACTAATTAAGTCAAGTCAAGTCTCAAACTTGGATAGCTAAACTTGTCACTTGACTTGATTCAGTTTCTCTAATCAAATATGATCCATAAACTTGACCAAACCAAGTCAATATGGAACGGATCAAGTAGATTTTCTTCAAGTTCATGTTCACCCTTAAGTCCAACTTTGAAGCAAGTTGTTTCTATCAAGTGTGTTGAAAGTATTTCTTAAGGAATATCTAGTATACTTTATTAATTATTTTTTAAAAAAACAAATGATATTAATATTTTTTTAAAAATGCTTTTAATAAATGAATTATATTATAAAAAAATATTAGTTTACATAATAATTTTTTTAATATAATAAAAATATTAATAAACGATTTTAACATAAATTCATTTTCAATATGTATCATTTATGAAATATTTAATATATTTATAACTGTTTTTAATATAAGAAAAAATATTAATAAATTCTTTAACATAAATTATTTTTCAAAATGTATCATTTATGAAATAATTAATATATTTATTAATTATTTAAAATAATTTTAAAATATTAAATGATTTTTATATTTTAATATAATAAATGATTTTTATTCTTGAAATTATAGCTTATTTCATAAACGTAGACAAAATCATTGACCATAACTTCCAAAATTTGTTTGAAAAGTTTTATTAATTTTAGGTGAAATTAATGTGCAAGTCCATGAACAATTTGGCAATTTTTAATTAGTTTGTTGTGACTTTTTTTTTCAATTTGATTTCGTAATTTTTATTTGTTTTTTTAATTAGGTCCTTTAGTCTAACTCCAATGAGGAAAATCAACTACAAATAATTAAATAAAATCAAATACAAACTCAGGGACCCAGAGTTGAAAAAAAATTATTTAGGAATTTTATTAAAATATTTCAATTACTTAGGGACCTACAGAGTATAATTATGAAATTATCCTTAGAATTTTACAATATTGTTCTCAAGCATCTATTGTCTGCTTCTGAAATCAGTATTATTATATTTGCAAGTTCGCACTGAGTATAAATTCTACATTTTCATGTCAATATTCTCACATCTACAAGCTAATATTCTCATATTTGCAAGTTCTATTATAAGTTCAGGGGTTCAACTAAAAACTAATATTTCAGAAACCTAATTAAAAATTACGAAACAGTTCAATGACCTATACACAGATTTTTAACTTTTATTTAAATATAATATTGTATAAAAAATTTACACTTTTTTTTTCACATTATAATATTGGACACACATGTTAAAATCTATGATGTCATGCATTCTGGCCAAACCCCCTCTATCACTAGCTAATCCGACCATAGGGGTTAAACTATTATCTATTAATCAATTAACATTTAAAATAATTATAACAAGATTTAATAACTCTTAATTCCAATTAAATTTTTTGTTTGATGCCGTTGAGTTTCTGCAAAATACTAACAGTAATAATAACAATAATAATATCATTTTATAATATTTTAAATTATTTTTTTAGTAAAGATGAAAAGACACTAAAAAAATTTATAATTTACGATGGCTAAAAATACAGTTGTAGCAATTAAAAACCATCACAAATGATATTTTTGACAACTAAAAAAACCATCAGAATTACACGTGTCGCAAACAACTCTTGACATATTTTAAATAGTCGTCGATATTGACTCTTACAAAATCGTCAGATATGTCTCAACATTTATTAGTAGCTAAAAACTACCACTAATTGCATTTCTAATAATTCTCAATTTGTAATTATTGGCAGCTTTTAGCAGCCACAACATGTAATAATTCACACTGATTTTACTACCTAATCCTATAGGTTTAAAGTTGTCAATTTGCAAATTTCTTTCCAAAATATTTTCAAATCAATGTTATGTATTCATGTTTACTTTTAATCTCAACTATTTTTTAAAACTAATTAAGCATCCTTATCATTTAAAATGAAACCTAGATATAGTATTATAAAAAGTAACTGGAATTATTTTTCCATCAATATGAAGATTATATTATAATAATTAATCACTTTCTTATAACTAAAATTAAGAATAATTGTCTAGATGAAATGATAATTTTAATTAAGAATAACCATACCTTAAATATAGTATTTGGTTTTTGACAATAAAAAACTAAACCCTTGAATTTATTTCATAAAAAATGAATAAATATTAAGTTAATGAATCGATCATGTGTGAACATGAGAATTTTAGCTGACAGGGTGCTTTCAATTAAGTTTTGGATGCTCGTGACTTGAGATGCACATAAATAGAGAAATATGTGTAAACACATAGAGGAAAAGAAAAAATTGTGGGATAATATCAACAATTAACAAAAACTATTCCATGAATTCATTTAACACTTACTGATAAGATCATGAACACATCTATCATATTTTTACTAGTTGTCAAGGTATATCTCTCAGGGTAATTCCCTTTCTTTTACATACATTTTTCATAGAAAAATCATAAAAGAAATCCTACTGATCAAGTTGTGTCATCAATCTCAGTCATTGTCCAATTCCAAAACAAAATAAGAGTTCATGATTAAAGAAAGCATTACAATTAATCTCTTATCTCTTCAAAGAAAGCATTACAATTAATCTCTTATCTCTTCACCTAGTTACCCCCCTGCATCAAATTAGAAATTCACAATATTAACATGCCACTATCCATATAACAAAAAATTATCCTCTTAGTAAACAAAATGAGCTCATCGAAACTACCATGCTATGGTCATAAAAGCTATAATAGAATAACTTTAATAGGATAAGGTAATAAATCGAAGTAAAGAAAAAACATGTGCATTTTAGCTACAAATATTTCCTTCGTTCTCTTTTACAAGCCTCTGTAGATCTCTACTTGTAACATAAAATTCCAAAGTTTTCAGTTAAAATCATAGCAGAAAACATAATCTTTTGAGCTTTCTTTAATGAAAGATGTAAATGACAAAAGTTTAAAGCACACACCAAAAAATAATATTGCGAAGGTTTTCTCCAAACTAGATTCTGCCTCACCTGTAGGGACAAACATTTGAGTGAAATACTCAAAAGACTAAGAAAGAAGCAAAAAAGTTTTTAAGATTTTTTTTTTTTGCAACTATGAGGAATGCTGGAAAGACTAATATCTGGGCTAGTTATTTTTAGTCAGTTAATTATATAACCAAAAATTATTCCAAGGTTCAATGCTTTATGACAATGAAAGAATGAATAGTTAACATTTTTAATTTCCTGGTTTATTACAAGAAAAATTAAAATTTGCAACATCACATTCCACTATTCCTGAAAGTTGCAAAACATGCTTAGAAACCAGATTTACCTAGTGCTCTAATATTTTTATTTTCCTGATTCATTACAAGGGAAAACAAGAATTTGTAATTTCACATTCCATTGTTCCTGAATGTTGCAAAACATGCTTAAAATCAGATTGGCCTAGTGCAGTTCACTTCAGTTGTCAAAATCACACACAAGCTAAAACAAAAACTTTGGGAAGAGAAGGGAGGGGGAAGATGGGTGAAAACAAAAAAGAAAAGTATGTATAACATACATGAACAGTTTGCATCTGGTGTAGATCTGCAAGAGCTTTTTGCCTTGACTACAAGAAAGAGAAAATTAATCATATACCCTTACACCAAAGGAATTCTAGCAAACAAAAAATTAAATAGTGAATTTGAAAATTGTAAATAAAAGAATAGAGATATATGATACTGAATGGGGAAAGTATGGAGTAGTGCATACAGATTGGTTGTTGGTCCACCGATCATAATAATGTGTATCTTTCCAACGAATTCTTTGCCATTTCTCTTCTTTTTGTTTCATCATACTACATGCAACAAGATTTAGTTCAGAAGAAGATATCATTATCAAAATATCAGCCGAGGCAAGTTGCCAAGATGAACTTGCAATATCATGATAATGTGGCTCTCAAGATAAATGTGAAGGTTGTAGGTTATGTAATAAAAAAGT
>CM023949.1:34817303-34868710 GCA_013407115.1 Glycine latifolia
TTTTATTGGAGAACTACAACCTTCACTTTTATCATGCTGGTCGCATTTTCAAGATATTGCATGTTAACCTATCTCGACTATGGTAGGTGTCTTCCATGTTCAAACTGAAACTCTAATTTGATTTTATCATCTTAAATTTTTATTGTTCTGGCAGGGAAAATAAAGTGCATATGTGAAAATGAACTAAGAATAGTCTCTCAGTGTTGTCAGCCGAGGCAAGTTGCCAAGATAAACTTGCAATATCACAAAAATGTGGCTCTCAAGATAAATGTGAAGGTTGTAGGTTATCCAATAAAAAAATTTTATTGGAGAACTACAACCTTCACTTTTATCATGCTGGTCGCATTTTCAAGATATTGCATGTTAACCTGTCTCGACTATGGTGGGTGTCTTCCATGTTCAAACTGAAACTCTAATTTGATTTTATCATCTTAAATTTTTATTATTCTGGCAGGAAAAATAAAGAGCATATGTGAAACTGAACTAAGAATAGTCTCTCAGTGTTGTCAGCCGAGACAAGTTGTCAAGATGAACTTGCAATATCATGATAATGTGACTCTCAAGATAAATGTGAAGGTTGTAGGTTATCCAATAAAAAAGTTTTATTTGAGAACTACAACCTTCACTTTTATCATGCTGGTCGCATTTTCAAGATATTGCATATTAACCTGCCTAGACTGGAAACACTCAAAGATCATTCCTAATTCAGTTTCACATATGTGCTTTATTTCCCTGCCAAAAAAAGAAAGATTTAAGATGATAAAATTAATTTAGAGTTTCAATTTGAACATGGAAGACACTCATGACCAAAAGACCCCTTGACAAAGGCAAAATTATGATCAACAATCGGAATCTTCCTTGCACTTTCATGTTTGCTAGTTTTGTCACACGCTGCTTATGCACATTCACAAGATCACTCTCTATGTGACTAGCTTGAACAGTTGTTATAGGCAGTAAAGGATCTGGATAAAAATCTTGGCATAAAATCCAAACAGACAAAGAAATTACTCTAACAAATGGTACAAGCTAACATCATACCATTAATTCCTTTGCTTTTACACATATCTGTCAAATGATGACAAATGCAAAATTGAAGTGGCAAATCTCTGCTTGTTCTTCCAGAGAAGTTGAGGCAAGTCCAAAGAAATATGTCACGTCAAGCTTTATTCCTGCAGGTTTTGCAAACCAGCGAGGCAGCTGCAAGGTCCGCAACATTGAGGAACATTAATATTGTTACCGGAATCTGATTCACCAGATAATATTCTTACAGCTGAATTGTTATTATCCATTTCTCAATGCTTCCTGCCAATATATACTGGAATGATTATCAGGTGAATCATGAACCGGTAAATGAAGAAACAAAACCCTTAACAGGGACTTCACCATGTGTTAAACTGCATATGCAAGGAATTAATGAAGTCATAAATTGAAAGATTCTAACGAAATATATTTTTTCAAGAAATGTTTCACTCAAGAAGTAATCACTATTTGATATGACTGAGATAATATTTCATATATAAAGAAACAAAAGAGGTTTAAAAATCTAGAAAAAGATACTACTAGAATATATTAAAAAGAACTAAGTAATCAAAATAATATAAGAGCACTGAAATTCTTACTTTAATAATATTATCTATATCATTTGAAAAGATCGAGAAGAACAACTTGGGCTACAAGATCTTGTGAAATATCAAAGTAATTTCTTGACGCATTGAAAAACAAAAAGATATTGTCAGATTTACTTGGACTAGAGATATATCCTGAGCAGGCTGACATTAATTTTGAACTGTTATCCTATAAAATTTTCATTCACTCAGATTTATTCTGTATAGGGTTCTAGTTGAAAAACCATTAGTTACCAAACAATCATATATATATATATATATATATATATATATATATATATATACAAATCTTAAATAAAAAAATAGCCCAATGCTTGCAGTTGCAATTCGTATCAAAGAAACAAAGGAGGTTTAAAATCTAGCAACAGATACTTCTAGAATATATTAACCAGATTTTGTTAATCATAATAATATAAGAACTGAAATTCTTTATTAAATATTACACTATTTGTAAGGAAGAACAACTTGGGCTTCAAAATCTTGTAAAATATATAATTAGTTTCTTGATGCAGTGAAAAACAAAAGGATATTGTTGGATTTAATTGGACTAGATCGAGATATATATCCTGGGCAAGCTGACATGAAATTTGAACTTTATCCAAAATCGAATTTGAAATGTTTAGAGGAGAAAAACATATTTTACCCAAAAATATTATGTGGACTTTTGCCAAACAATAACTATTTAACATAATGGAATCAACCCAAAAATACATCGATCAAGCTTATTAGATGTGGATCTATCATTTCAGATAATTTGAAGTACGGTCGAAAACGTGTCAATTCAGATCGGGCTTAAGCCAAAACCAAACTGGTTTCAAACACTATTTTGTTCTATGCGGGGTCACATCAAGTCGATTTAATTTTCAGGTTACCTGACAGAAAGTGAAAAGAAATGGAAAATAGGAGAAAATGGGGAAAATTAAAACCCAAGGGGAAATAGGGAAAAATCAACAAATGAATTGCTCAATTACTGTCAAACTCTACTTTGTTGTATGCGGGTCAAATCAAATAGCTTTTTGGTTTACCTAACATAAAGTAAAAAGAATTGGAAAGTAGGCGAAATTAAATAGGGAAAAACTCAAGGGAAAATAGGGAAAAATGAACAAATGAATTGTTCAATTAGAGTTAAGGTTAGTAATTTCCCTAAAATCAAATGAAAATTAAATAATAAACAGGAAATTGAACAAGAAATATCAAATAATAAAAAAATACAAAAATGAACATGACAAAGATTACAAGGTGGATAAGAGAAGGAATGAATTTTGGAGGGAAAAACTTGAAACTTGAAAGTTAAATGAAGTATTGAGTTAGGACTTGCATTGGAGAATAGAAGACAGAAAACACACAAGAGATACAGAAGAAAAGAAGAGAAGAGAGAACTTACTACTCTGGAGACAACATTGACCAATGGTAGAGAAGACAATGAAAGTGAAGGTGCAGCGCAAAGAATGTTGTTTACTATACTAGGGCAAAATGCTAAACATTCAAAAGAAAAGGAAAGGAAACCTAGCTCAACTCACTTTCTTGTCTCAATTCAATTTTAACATATATTCTAAAAAAATATATAATATTATAATATATTAACTTTCAATAAGTCGGGTCGGATCTCGAATTTGCATGATTAAACTTGTAACTTGATTTGATCCATGATCTTAAACAAACCAAGTCAATATGGAACGGTCAAGTTGGTTTTTTCGAACTTCTCATATCAAAGTGATATATGTTTCACCCCTAATTTCAAGCAAAATCCTTATGTTATCAAGTGTTATATTCTAAAGAGTATTAGTTAATGAATAATCAATATATTTTTATTAATTTCCTAAAATAATTTTAGAAAACAATGAATGATTTTTATATTTTAATATAATAATTTTTTTTCTATAACAAAAAGTATTAGTTTATACATGAAAAAATATTAATAAATGCTTTTAATATAATAAAATTTTATACTTTTTAATACAAAAGATTCTTTTGATAAAATTTATTATTTAATGAATGTTTAATATATTTATTAATTATTTAAACTATCTTTAAAAATTATTAACTTTTTAATATTTTAATATAATAAATTATAATTAAATTAATCTACAAGTTCTTGAACAATTTGACAATTCTTAATTAGTTTCTTGAACAAAGATTTTCAAATGGAACCAAATTGAACTTAATAAATAAATTAAGGAATTAAATTAAACTTTTTATCAAAAAGAGGATCAAATTGCACCTATATAAAATCAATTAAATGGCCACACTAGTAACAAAACGAATAATTTAAATTCATCTAATTAACGTCTGCAAATCATTTGTTGACTAATCGTGTCTGACTTCCGTAATGTATATTTACCTTATTATTTTAACTTGAGAAATACTACTAGAAACACACTTTTTTGAATGCATTCTCTTTTATTGGTAGAGATTTATTGAAACTGACAAAATTGTGTGGATCTTGCATCATATTTAATGATTAATTATTTCTTAAATTTTGTAGCTTTCAATAAATATTTACTAATTGAAGAGTGTGTTCCTAACAAATACTCCTTTTTCAACTTTCTTCTTCTCCCTGCCAGTCAAATTTATGTTAACAGGTATGAGTCTGTACTCCCCCCCTCAAATTTTAGGCTTCATTTTTGCTCTTCTTTTATCTTGCAAAACTTTGCCAGTAATTGATAGCTTTACTTATAACTCCCAATCACATTCAACTAATTCGCAATTTTTACTCCATTACACAAAATAGATAGTTTTAGTGTAAAATACAATTTTGGTCCTCTTATTTTACTTAATCTACAATTTTGGTTTCCATTTTAAAATAGAAATATTCAGTCCCCTAATCTTTGAGAAGTCACATTTTTGTACAATCCTTAATTTTGTCTACATTTATTTATTTATTTTATCTTTTATATTTTAATAAATTAAATCATCATTGATGACACCTTAAATGAATATGTTAAGATTAAGATTCAATTGAACCAAAATAACAAAAAAAAAAATGTATGTAAAACTGAATATATATATATAGAGAGAGAGAGAGGATGACCATGTTTTAAAATGGGGGGTCACAGATGGGAGATTGGACAAAATAAGGAAACCAAAATTGTATTTTAGACATCATTTTATTTTATTCAATACATTTTTTTAATGATGTCTTATATGAATGAGTATCAATTTAGTGCTCCTCTCACTATGATCAGACATTGTGACTAGTTATCAAAATTGTGAATGTATTATAATTGTCATTTAATTTATAGTATGCTTGTTTGTAACGTGGTTTCTTTGAACATGATGATCACAATTTATATAAAAAATAGGAGGTTGGATGCGGTCCTGGAGTTGTTTGAGAAATGAATGTTTTTGTGACGTCAAGAAAATTTAGGCCTAAGAATTGAATCTGTGAAGTCAAGAAATGAATGTTCTTGTCCCACACTCACCAAAGATGGTTAGCTCTCATTAAGCTCAACTTCCATAAGAGAGAAAGAATGCAGGTTCTGCCCTAAGGATTGGTAACTGTTATCCAAGATTAGACAAATCACCATTTTATGCATATAGCCCTGCAAAAGAACACCCTAATCACTCTGATATACAACTCTCACACCTCAGATTTTATAGCTGCACAAAAATGAGAACAAACTCTTACCCTAAGCAGTTCAGTTGTTACAAAGGCAATTATCTAAAGTTCAAGACACTAATCTAATGTCCTTGACAAACATAAAAAGCATATTACTAGACAGAAAACTATCTGGCTGATAACAATTAGTAATCAGAGAAACTCGAGACTCTAGTTGCTCTATATATCATGGATTGCAGCAGACACTTGTATCATTATATAGCCACACCAGCTCATTTATATGCCACCTTCCTGCATAGGACACAAAGATCTTAAAGAATATGAACCTAGCTAGAAAGGATATTAAAGAACGATAAATCTCTGCAAGCTCCATGAGCAAGTTGCAATAATCCATAGCGTACGTACTGCCTTCTTGAGATTGAAGGAATGGAAAGATAAATAACTTAAAAATTAAAAGATTGTAAAAATGGAAGACAAACAATGCTGATTGCATATTTGTGGTTTCTACAGTCCCTAACAGCACATGAGAGTTGGATCATTATTATAAGAATATAGTCAAGAAATATCACAACACAAAATGAACAGAAACCAAAAAAAAGATTCTAACATCCTACCATCCGCCATGAGTTAATATGTGAAGCTCGTGTAGCTTAAATAAATATAATTGATCATGGCACAATTTCATTAGCAAGAATAATCAAGCATTGATCGTACAAATCAAATTACAACAATGAAGTTCAAAGACTAAAAATAATGAACCATATAGAATAAAGCATTTAAATTATAATCCTGTGTGCATTGTTCTAGTAATTTTCCAATGCCTTGCATTGGTAATGGCAATTTTATCTCTTTTCTACCATTGTTTGATTTGTTCTTCAGACTCAATACCATGAACATGGTTTGTATCAACTCAAAATAAGCCACCACGAAAAATTGTTGGCCAGCTTCGATTTGGGAAACATAGACTCGGATTACACCACAATAAAGGTAATTTATTTTGGTATTTGAACGAGTCTCCATACATTATATTTCATTAAAAGGTTTAGTTACAATCTCGGAACTCATACGAGTCCTCATACGTTATAATTTGATAAGAGTTAAGTTATTAACTCGGTATATGAACGAGCCTCCATACATTATATTTCGTTAAAGGTTAAGTTACTGTCTCGGAATTTAGAGGAGTAACGAAACATTATGCTGTTAAATACTAATGTTATTATCTTGGAAATTATATGTGTCATTATACACTATGCTGTTAAACCAGACTGGCTGATCTGATAGGCTAATCGGACCAGCCATGGTTCCAGTTTCCGGTCCAACTGGTTGGAGTACTGGTCGGTCCTGTCCGGTTTAATAACTATGTCTATGAGGGTTGGGTCCAGATAAGCTATATGATACAGGAAGACAAGGAGATTATCATGCAAGTTATTTGAATATAATTTATGGAATAGAATAGCTTCTGCTTCCTACTCTTATTAAGCTCAACTTCAAACTGAACCAGATTGGTTGCGAACTTCTGATTTGAGTTGGCAAATGAAACAATCATTCAGTAACTTGTGTATGTTCTATAATCCCCTCATGTTTCTCTATACCATACTATCACTAATTATGCCTTTGTATTCAAATATGGTACTCTTACAGATTACCTATTTGATTTTTATTTTTTTATTTTTGTCTTATTGATATCGTCCTCCCCAATATATACAGTGAGGGACTTGTCTTGGGATGATATATGCTTGCAAGCTCCTCAACCATTGAACAATGGCAAATAACATAAAAGGTAACCAAGATATGACAATAAAACATCTACATCCTCGTATTTGTGTTAGCTTGTTAACAGTTACTAGGATATTTTTACACGACCTAATTTCCAATTTTATCAAGAACAAAATAATTAAAAGCTTTGGTGAATTACTGGTGTGTCTGCTTTAGTTTATATATGTATAATATTATTTGTCACAGTGAAGAGAGAGATCAATGAGTGACAGAAAATTAATTGCACTTGCGTCAATGCTTACAGGTACATTGACCCTATAAATAGATGACAAGGAGGAGAGTTGATGGCACAAAGAAAGCCTGTAGTTGTGATTCAAATATATGGCAGTGGAGACATTCATATTCTAAAAGTATTACCTCCCTCACGATTCTTTTTGGCTATTCAGTGATCCTTTAATGTTGATTGTACATTTTCAGTTGCCTTATGGTTCAGTACCATATTTAGTTTTCTATTTCTGTTTAATAGAGATATATGTAGGATATATAAACACAATAGTGTTGGAAATTTTAACATGGAATGGCAAAATATGAACACAGAAATTTGGAGAGGGCAGGCCAGCATAGTGCAGCCCACAGCCCAACCCAGCAAAACTCTTTGCTGTTCCATCACCTTGGTGCCCCCACTTGGGTCACAAGTTGGCGTAAATCAACTCGGTGGTAATGTATATTATTATTTTTTTGGTGAGTTATGGCAATATATATTATGTTGTAGAAACTTTTTGAATGATTTATTCGAACATATCTATTACTTAATTTTTAATGAGTAAATATTAATGTTTGAAAAAAGAATAGTAATCAAATTATCCATATTGAAAAGTTAAAAATGTAATTTGTCCTAACATGCAATAGTAATGGCTAAAGAAATGTTTCTTGAATTTAGTAGCAATAAAGATAAGTCGGCAAAAAAGTAGAGAGAAGCATTTTGAAGTTAGTGGCCTTTATAAACACCATAAGAATAACCACCAAAAGCACTGTGTGTTTCCCGGCCATTGTGAGGCTCTTTACCAGCACTCGCATTATTGGCTGGTAGAAGTTTTACCCACCCTGGAATCAACGGCTAGTGAATAATTGCCGGTAAAGGAAATACTTACTGCCACAAAAAGTCTTCTTTGGTGTAGTGAAAACTTGTTTTTTTTTCATTTATTATTAGCATATCCTAGCAATAAAAAATTTCTAACAATTAGAACCTTTCAATTAATTGGCCAATCGCATTGATTATGGATGAGAAGCAAATTCAAAATCATATTACGTAGCCACAGAATCAACTTAAACCCTTCATATATATCAATAACTCATAATAAGAAAGATTTTGTTTTTAATATGTTTAATGACAGGAACATGTAGGTGTAGCAATGGAAATAGAAGGGAGCGGCTTCTGTCATTTTAAGGCGTCAACTGCACCGTGCAGTTTAGAAAACTTGAGCCATTGGATTATTAAAAACCCCTCAGATTTTGCCACCTGTCTATTAAAAATTTGATTTCAAAAATGCATTTTCCGTATATCACTTTTTAAATAAATTTATATAATTCAGCATACGCACAAATGAGATTGAAACCATACACAAAGTTATGTATGTTTTTTCCATAGTTCCAAACTAACATTCTCAAGATGTACAAGAATAATTCCGCGTCAGTCAAATTTTGGTTAACTGGTCTGAGTCAATAACTCTTCTCTCTCCCTCAAGTTTCAAGCTGGCGATTTTGGATCATCTTTTATCTTACCAACTTTTGTCAATAATCAATAGCTTTATTGTCTATATTAATTTTGTCCGATTCAAACTATATTGATTCTATCATGTTTAAACAAGATTGTCACATAAAAAGTTACATGTGGTCTATATAAAAATATACAACATTACTTTCTAAAATAAATAAAAAATGCATCTTTTTTTTAATAATATAAATACATCTAATTTATGCCCCAAAGCATCGATTGACTTATGAATATCAAATATAGCATTTCTTCTATAGCAACATAAATGTTAGTTCGGAAAAAAGGATTTTGGTTCAAGAGCAAGATGTGTCCAAAGAAAGCTTTCAACTAAATAATTACAAAAGGTTTGCGATATGCCCAAATATGCTTGAAAGAGCATGAACACCCACAAAGGCCTTAATAGGCCATCAAGACACCTAGGCTTCAGAGAGGGCTTTTCCATTCTCACCTCCATTCTGCTCTTCCCACACCATCATTTCTTTGGCTTTTTTAATTTCAAAAACACCCTTGGCAGAAACATAATTTTGTTGACAAAACTACACGATGGAATTTTGTTTTCATTAAGTTAAATGGAAAAAATCAACTACTCAGTGCAAACACAAATTTGTTGTGTAATTTTGTCGAAGAAATCATGTTTTTGATGAATATTTAATTTTCACCACTTAACACAATGAAATCAAATTTTCATTGGACAACTTATACCACAAATTTATGTTTTCATTCTGTAGTATTTTTAGCGGCAATGAGAACAACTTTGATAGCAAAAATGGGTTTTTGTTGAAAATATGACACAACAGAATCACAATCAATTCAACCATTAATTTTTCTTAAAAAATATCCAGATACATAACAGAATTGTGATTTCAATTTGTTCCCCAACAAGACAAAATCGTAAACACATTAAATCTAAATGCATAAGAAAATGCCTCGAACAAAAATAGAAACGAAAGCCAATACCAATACCAATAACAACAACAGGTGAAAAGGCAATTGTGGTCTGAAGTGTGCCACAAAATGGGGTTACAAGCACCACAAAACAAGGTTAAGGAGGCAGAGAATAAAAAAGAAGGAAAAGAGGGTCCGGTGCGCTGCAAAATGGCTTTCAATGAGGGAGGGGAAGAAAAAAGGGGTATAGAGAATTAATGGGAGGGTAGATTATCTTTTCTCCTGTTTTTTAAAAGAGGAAGGTGGGAAGAGCATACTAGGGGTTAGAATAGCAACACCCCTATTAAAATTATAAAACCAATCCACAATGTTGAGTCAAGAAATCATGCCACAATCTTATTTTTTTCAAAAAGATGATAGAAACAACTCAAAGAAGTACCAATTACAAAAACTTCTTTTTTTTAATGGGTACACTTTCTCTTCATCGTATTTCAGGCAATTGCTTCCTACACTTCTCATATTAATTTCAGAATGATTATTCCGGAAGAAATACGGAAAGTGCACGATACAGGGAAAAAAAAAACCTCATATTTCACCTTTTTTGCTTGTTTTGTCTAAGGATGAGAATGTTAATGATGGTTGTAATCACCCATTTTTGCAATAATAGCTTGAACCCATATACAAAAAGAGTACCAAGATAAAACTTTCCTATCACCCATTGTTTAGTTTCTAAATAACTTATCTAATCTCTAAACTATGCATTTGCAGATGATAATTTAGTCCTTATATTTTCAAAATGATCAATTTAACCAACAAATATATAAATGTTACCACAAATAATCAATTTTATGTTTCCAAATAGGTTAAATTACTCATTTAATCCTTAATTTATTTAGGAATTTTTAGTAGCTAAGTCTCAAAACTAATAAAGATTTAAAAACTTTGTTTATAGTGGCTTGAAACTATCAAATTATGATAATTTATAACAGTTTTAACATCCTAATGACTCAATCACAAATAAATAAATTACATGATTGATGACCCAATAAAAAAAAAGTTTAAAGACCTACTTAAAAATTTACATAAGACCAAAAGAGTAATTTAACCTTTTAAATATAATTGATAAACTCATTAAAATGTTATCAAAGAGCTTCCAATTTTGTTTTATCATGCCCTCCATTTGGACCTACCATGAAGCTTGAATGTGAAACTATAACACCATTTTTATTTGACGATTGTATTAGATACAGACTGCAAGAGATATTTGTAATCACATGATGAACAAAATGTCAACAATACATTACGCAAAACAAGTGCTATTTAAGAGCATAGTTAGGTCAATGCTAACTGTAACCTTATGGATTGTTGATAACGATAGGGCTCCTTACAATGTAACGTGGGCTTCTCCATATAAGGGAACCTGATACAATTTTCTCACTTCCAATAGATGTGGCTTTCACAACTACTTTGAAGCTCCTTTTCTGCATGGTTTTAGAAAAAGTGAGGCTAATTGGCTTCACTGTGATTTCCACTCCCTTAGGTGATCTAATGGTGGCATTGTAGATGGTTGGAGCAGGACCTACATTGGTCACTGTTCTTCTAAAAACTCCTACTCTTGTGCCTTTGTTGCTTTCCAGACTCAATTGCATTGTGGGGTAGTTGATAGCATCATGGCCAAGACCAGGAAGCAAAGAGGAGCAATTTACAGGTGAACCAACTAAAGCTGATAAACTGGAACCTTTGTAACCCTCATGGCATAAGAACTGGATATAACCTAAGGCATCCATGTCATAGACTAGACCAGGGCTCACAGCTCTTCTTGGGTTCAATTGACCAGCACCATAGGCAAATTCTGCCTCATTGTTAACTCTCTTGCTCATTGGTTTTGCTTGACAAATATTATATAAACAAGTCAGCAATCTCAAAAAATCTAAAGTTGACTTTTAGAGTTTAATTTCTATGCCTTGTCAACGTGAAAAAATATACTATTAATCAATCAGAAATCATCATTAATATAACTTTTTAAGATGATTATTGTGAAAATTAACAAACTTACAATTTTTACGATTTATAATTAGATGACAATATATAAATACTCTACATTGTCCGTACATATATTGTTTACTCCATACTTATGATGCAAGGTCTTCAAATTGGGCATATGATATAAACAAATCAACTAAAACTAAGAAAAGTGGAAATAGGATTTAATCTTACCTGTGGTGATAATAGAAGACCTAATTGCAGCCGGAGTCCAATGTGGGTGAAATGACTTCACATAAGATGCTACTCCAGCAACATGAGGACATGCCATGGAAGTCCCAGACAGTATAATAAATTCTGAAAATTGAGTGTCCCCTTTCAAACCAGTGAGTGACTTCCTGAGAGTATAAGATGCCAAGATGTCAAGGCCAGGAGCTGCAACATCAGGCTGCATCAAATAGAATATAAAAGACCCTCAGTTCATTAAATATACCAGCCTAGCTTATGGTCATAACTACAAGCAAAATAGAGAAGGAGAACCAGATATAGGAAGGATGAAAACCTGCAAATATCAGTCTGAGAAATGCTAGTAAAAGAAACTCTGACACACTCTTTTGAACATATTCTCTATTATTAGTTATAATTTATTGAAAATCACAAATTTTGGTGGTCTCCACTTTTCATTTAATGAATATCTGCTGATTTTATAGTTGTTTATAAATTTTAACCAATAGTAGAGTGCGTGTTAAAAAGAGTGTGTTGCTAGCACTCCTCTAGTAGTATTAGTACCTTGAGAACATTTTGGGATCCTGGATTTGGGCCTCTAGATGAAAATGAAGCAGTAAAAGGAGCTTGGATTTGCATGTCACGGCTCTTGTATATCACCGCTGATGGTGATCTTAGTTGAACAATAATTCATGTAAAATTGAAAGTATGAGATAATCTGGTCAAAGGATTTATCTTGTAACGAATTGATAGTTATTCAAAGAACAAATAAGAGCTTGCTTTACCTTGTGGATCGTATATATTTGGTAATAGTGTCACCTGTGCCACTAGTCACAATGGTAGAAGGTGCCATGAAAATTTGAGCAACATCAGGATATTGGTCACTTTCTATTAAAGTACCAATGCCCCCAATTCCTTTCACAACCGATTCAGTTCCCCATGTTCCTAATTTGCAATAAACAAGCTTTCCCTTCACTTTGTTTGGCTGTAACGTGTCTTCGTAGCAGAATCTGTCAGTGAATCAAAATGTTCCTTGTTAATGCTGAACAATTTACTAGATGCTATTTACAATCAATGGAAAATTACCCAGCATCCTCCTTGTCTTTTGAGTCTTTGGCTGCATCAACCCCATTGATAAGAGGGTACTGTTTTCCTTTTGGATCGAAACAACTCACACCTACCCCCTGCACCTCCTCCACTATTAGATGTACACACAAGTAAATTAATGACCAAAAATTCTTAACAAGACACAGAAGGCCATATTGGTTGTTAATAGAACAACATGACTTGCGAAATGTTATGCAAATTTTGTTTAATATTCCTACAACTAATTATTTCGTCTTGCATTCTGTAAAATCCTTATCAAGCACAAGTTATACTTAAATGGATCATTGAATCATGCCACGAGTTACATGCATGCCATATGCTACACTGATAGAATCTACACCACATCGAAATCTCAGTTATTACCCATTCCAATTTCCAATTTAAATTTATCATAGTAGTATATGTAAACCTTAGTCATGAAATGAAAATTTTTTGATTAATGGGAGAGTAACAAAGTATTATAGTTTTAGTGAAGTATGGATAAAATTACTTTAGTCTTTCAGAATATGTGAATGGCAAAGGAAAGAAACTTACAGAAACATTTTTTCCATTTCCCAACTGTACAGTGCTCCTAAAGGTCCTGTCAATGCCACTAGCTGCTACAGTTACAATCCATGGTGCAGTATTGGTTACAGTTCCCAGGCTTGGACCAGAATTTCCAGCTGAGGCCACTGTGATTATACCTTTCCTCATGGCATGGAATGCACCAATTGATATAGAGTCTTCAACATAACTAGGATTCCCTCCACCTATGGAAATAGATATTACATCCACACCATCATGTATAGCAGCATCAAATGCAGCGAGTATGTCCATGTCTGCACATCCACTAGATGACCAGCAAACTTTGTAAATTGCCAACCTAGCCGACGGCACGGCACCACGAGCAGTTCCGTTGGCCAACCCGAAGAGATTTGCATTTGGGACCAGATTGCCTGCAACAGTTGATGCAGTGTGAGTGCCATGGCCATCAACATCCACAGGAGATAGTATGTCTGATGGATCAGGGTTTCCATCAGCCTTGAAGTACTTGGCTCCTATAATCTTTCTTCAAGTTTGCCACAAAGAGTTGACATGAAGATGGAATTCACAAGTTAGTGTTGAAAACATGCAGATCAATAGTATCTAGTATCTACACTACACTCCCCAACTTAACAGCGGATTGTGAATAAGAACTAATAGAAACCTCCTTATTGTACTTTCAAGGGTTTAATAGCAAGGATTTATGCGTAACTGGTACATAAGACCTAACAAAAAAGAGGTATTTTTGAAAGCGTTCTTGTATTTTTATCTATATTATTATATATAGGATTTTTTTTTTTTGTTTGTTTTTCAGGATAATTGTTATCCTTTGCATTAGTCAAGGACTCAAGGTAGTTGTATAGCTTTATTTTAACGATGTTACAATGGCATAGAACAAATCCTTGCAAATGACAAGATTAATTTTAACTAGCATGACTAGCCCTCAGTTGATTTGCTATGAATAGACTATTTGTGAAAGATAACATACATCCATTTATGGGGGTACAGGTAAATTTCTTCCAGAATGTACTTCTGATGTGTTTTAATGCTTCAAGAAGAATCCTAATAATCTAGGTAATGTGTGGAAGCAACTATTAGTGTTAGCAAAGTCTGAAGCATTAATTTCTTGGGAGATTAACCTGGGACTGTGTGTTAGTCTTTTTCTGCAGAAGCAGAACTTCAAGACCAAATTTAGCAGAGCTTCATTGCCAAATTCCTTCTTCCTTCTTTTTTGGGATATTAAGATCTAGAAACAATGTGATACTAAGTTCCGAAAGTGAGAGAAAGATTAGGCGCTCGTAACAATGAATGAAGGAGGACTGTGACATCAGAGGCACCACAGCTGATAGAGAACAGAGAGAACAGGAAGAGCAAGTATTAAGATTGGTCCGATCTATGTTTATTACTAAGCCCACATCAAGTAGTGTACTGAGTGAAAGTGAACTACTTATGCTATAAAACAAAGGACTTTTTGGAATGCAAATTACAAAGCCGTGTCATAAGCACAAAGCGAATTATTCTTTCGCCTTTTACTAAAGAATACCGTGTGCTTGTGACTTACAGCGGCATACGTCAATTTTTGGAAGAGTCTTTCTTTTGAAAGGCTCGGCAACTTGAGTTTAAAAGTTTGGATTTTTTAACCCAGCGGCATATTTGTCTCTTTTAAAGGTCAGTATATTTGTGTAATTCAGTTAAACTTGTCTTCAAAATCCATTTTAGTTAAATAAATAAAAAACATCATCTAGATAAACATTCTGCAAGCATTTTGATGATAAATCTTACATCAGTATATTTTAGCTCTGAAATAAAATTCCTTATTGCTTTTATAAAAAAATTCATGTGTTTTTATGGTTACTTTTAGAAAGAAATTAAATATTTTCTTGACAAGACCAAACATTCTTGTATTTGGTTGTGATTGGTCTAGTTCTAGTTGAAAGTTAAGATTTATTACAAGTCAACTAGAATAGACTTAGTAAATTTAGATAATTTTTTTTTCAAAAATCGTCCTCATTTTTTTATTTTGGAAAACTTAATTCTCATGTCAATTATGACATAAAAACAAGTTCCTTTTCTAAATATGAAATTGCAGATTTTCAAAAATTAAAACTAAAAGAATAATGTGGGCTTGGATTATATTTTTGAAATTTCGCTATGCATGAACTTGATTTCACTACAAGTGGGTTTACGATGGAGTGATTTTTGTATGTTGTTGCATAATGCTATTGAAAATAAGTGTTTGATGGTGTATAGTTTACTTCATTTTCGTCTGGTTTAAGAAGTAAATATGTTAAGATTCTTTATGTAATTGCAAACTATTCACTAAGAATGCAGTGACACAATGTAAACAGAGAAAGAGAATTTACTTATTGCAGCCTGAGAAATTTGCATAGTGGCCACAAGATCCTTTCCATCTTGCTGGTGGAGGACCAAACCCATCATCCTTGAAGCTTTTAGACTCAGGTGTGAACCCTGCCTCACAATTATTGAGTCACAGTTTTTAAAATTAAATTAAGAAGTACCATTCATATAATATCTCACATTTAAGTACAAAAATGCACAGAGAAGAAATTGAAAATGGGAACAAAGCCAAGATGAACCTGTATCCAAAAGAGCAATAATTATGTCACTCTCTGATTTCAATCTTCTCTTAGCCGTTGTAGGTAACCCAATGAAGTTCCATGATCTTGTTGTGTGTAGCTGGCGGTACTGGTTTTGAAACACCAAGAGCACTTCATCCATGGCTACACATACAAAAAGGGTTAATAACATAATATATAGTATTTAAAAGAAAGATGAATGAGCTAGAGAAAATTGAAAACTATCCATACTAGATAACTTCTTTGCTTCATCCTCTGACAGTTTTGCAGCAAATGCATTTAAGGTCTTTGTGTAACTATATACCACGGATTCTTTGGCTTCAAGGAAGCTAAGTAAGCACAAACCAAAATCCAAATGATTTAAGCCAAAGGAATAAAAGAGAGAGAATACAAAAAATGCTTCTCACATGGTTTAAGAGGGTGGTTTTGCTTTTTAAGAACTAGGGAGAATTTGATTGAATGAGAGCAACATATATAGTTCATTTTTGTGTGCTTGAAGAGAGAAATATAAGAAGTGTTTGTGAGTTGGTTAGATTACCTCTCCTTCACAGCAGATAGAACATTTAAATAAGTGTAAAGTGCATTGCCTCTGCTCTCTGTATGAGCTCCCAAAAAAACTATGTAAAAGTTCTGCAAACAAGTCAAATAATGGTTAAGCTCATAACGAAAGCAATGATTAACATGCATGCTAGAGGTTAGTAGTTTTCATATGAAACAAATCAAATAGATTTATTGCTAATAAGGAATGAAAAGGGAGAATAAATCTAATGCCTTCTGCTCATTTCCATTAACTGAAGCAATGCTCAGCAAGATTATCAATAATTGAAGCCAAAGGAGAGAAAAGGATTTTGTATGTCTCTTTAGAAACATATTTAGTAGTAGCATGCTTGGCTTTTGAGACACTAAAACATGGCCAAACAGACTATAAGAAGAAGCTTATATACCATTTGAAAGTTAGCAAAAGAAAGGATAAGAAAGCCTAATACAACTAGTTTGCTTCTTACATACAATTTTATGGTCTAATTTGGTTGGGGAAGCTTGTAAGAAAGATTAGGAATTTCTGAGTCCATCTTTGGCCAAGTCAGTGTCAAATATGGAGCATGGATTGCTTCCTCAAGTGAAACTTGTATTAACATTCTCAATTTTCTTTGTGGTTTGTTGTTATCGTTTGTGACTAAAAACTCATTTGATGTTATGATCTCTATAGGAGACTCATAAGTTGTGGTCCATGCAGATTAATTTCTCATCTTGTTATTCAATAATTTGTTGTATTTATTTAATTAACTTGTACATTTTTATTAGCTATTATTGTTAAGCATGAAATGCATACATAAAGCTCCAAGTTCTTGTGTCTTGGGGGTCTAAGATTGGCAATATTTTTGGCCTATACACATGCTAAGGGATAACATGATGTGCCTAGAAAATATTCTCTAAATTGCATTCTGATTTCATGCCCCATAATGTGCTGCATCAACTAACAAATTTTCGTACTCAATTTTCCCAGCAATTAATTTTCAGAAGAGAATGAGAATTTTAATGTATAACATCTAAGACTCACATCACTGTCAAGTACAGTAGAGATATTGCTTAAAAACAAAGAGCTCTTGACATTATGAACACCTATTCCTTGAATTCCAATGCAAGCGTTTAGCCGTACAGCACTGATTACTTCTGTTTAATGGGCTTAGCTTCAAGTTTAACCCAAATGAGACACAATTGAGACTAAAATTTTGGTATTGTCCAACATTCTCTTCTTATTATGCATTAAGTATATGAGGGAAGAATATAGAGGAGGAATAAAAACCCGAATGCTACAATGTTAATTAGTTACTCCTACACCAACCTACACGTTTTTAAAATCTCCCATGAACATATTTGTCTATTGATTTAATATTCAAGCTTGTTTAGTGATGTTAAATATAAATCAGGAAACTTATTGTAAAGCCGTCTTTCTATTAACTGTGGAAAAATCCTAAAAGCAACTCATGTTTCCCATACAAGATCAGTTGGTGTTGGATATAGTAACTAACTTTTTCACCTTTTGTGAGTATCATAATTTTTAATGAAATGTTTATTACGATGCTCAAAATAATGAATATAACATAACGTTAGAGGGAAGTATTGAAATAGTGTACAATAAATCATGAAAGTAGTTTGGATACAGCACCCTAAGAATTATGATGACTCAACAACTTATACGCTTATTTTTAAAAGACAAATAAAAACAACTGCACTGCAGTACTGGGAAGAACTAATTTACCATTCACGACAAGTACAATTTGAAACAAATTTTACTATTTTGCAATGAAATTTCATAATTTTAGTAATGTTTATGGAAAACCCTAATATAACTACCTAGCTGATGAAAAATTTAGCCATCTCTCGGTAAAATACAATGCTACTAATATAATTTTCGATGTAGTCTTTTTGACATACTTTTTTTTTTTTACAATAGATTGAAATTTAAATAAGATTTACAAATTAAATAGGAATCAAATTTACCTCGTTTAATGAGATATACAAATAAAGAGTTTCAAAAAAAAGTATGTCGTAGAAAATGTTACTAATATTTCTCTATAAAAAAATATTTTTAAAATTAACTATGATTTAAAAATTCTACACAATAAAAATAGCTAGTATATTTATAACATTAAGACTTAAATATTATTTAAAATTTTACTACTATTAAATTAAAGCACAAAATAAATGTTACATTAACTAAAATACAATCAATTTAATTCAGCTGTTTATGACCAATTTAACACCAGTTAAATTTATAAAAATGTATCCCATTTTTTCGAACTTAACTGCAAGTACTTTAACAATTCTAAGCAATAAAGGTAACAATTACATTTACAACATTCAGAAGAAAATAATACTTTAAAAATATAATGAACCAAAAAGCTAAAAAACATACATTTACTATAACACAGTATATAAATTAAAGTAAAATTTAGTTTACCTATATTACAGTTTAATATATCTTCTAAAAATATATCTCATTTTCAAATTATTTATTTAACAGCAACTACTTTAGCAATCCTATATTCTTGTAAAAAAAATACTAGAATAATAGAATATACCAGAACCCCAAAGCCCCAATGCCACTCCCACCAAGGCCAACAAAAAAGGCCCAAGGGGGTCCGTTCCAACTTGCCCTTTGATTTATGGTTCAGCTACACCCGGACAATTGCTTCGTGCATACTTTTTTTTTTGCTTCATGCACCTCTAAATGATTTAAAATTCGCACATTACTCTCCCTTTATTATGGAATGGTCATTCCAAAAGTGTATATTCCAGAAATATGATTTTCATATTTCAGAATAGGTTTTCAAATTAGTTATTCCTGGAATATGATTTATTCTAGAACACAAATAAGTAATCCAGAAATTCATTCTGCCAATATGAATTATGATATATGGAAAAGTGTAGAGAATCACCAAGGGAGAATCCACTTTTGAGTTCTTAAATTATTTTTTGTGAGTCCTAGATTATCACATCAAATTTAAAAACTTTACTACCATTTTTTCACTTAAATGGTGAACTTATTAAAAACTTATTTGGGTCCCACATATTATCTCACATATTTATATGTTTTATATTAATTTGTGTATCGCAATGGCTCTCTGTAATTTTTTTTTGTTGAATGCAATGACAGAAAATATATTATTTTACTGAGAATGGATTTTTATAAAAGATTCATTTTTTTTTAGTTCAATGTCACTTCAATTCACTTTAACCCTAAACTAGAGAAAGAATTGTTCTGAAGAGTAAGAACTTAGGATAAAAACTCCATTATTAAAGTTGCTCGTATGTACTAATGTGATGAATTATTCTTTTTCTTAAATTCTTCTCCTTGCAGAATGAAGTGAATTAAGCATCTGATACATTTATGAGAACAAAAATATATTGGTATTGGTATTTTTTGTCTTTATTTTTCTACCTAATTAAATAGAGAGAGAAAATTTGACCATTTTTTGTTTTTATTTTTTCTCACTCTAAATAACTTAATCTTCTTTTTATTTATTTATTTTATCTTTAGTCTTATTTCTTGTCATCTCGATTTCTTTTCATCACGCAAAATAAATCTAAACACAAAAGAGGATCACTTGCAATGGGAGAATCACCCAGCATGTGTAATTAAAGAAGTGTGAGTGATTAGCCAACTAGTCAATTATACCCCATTCCCTTCACGTAGGTCATGAGTAATTAAACTCCTGTGAATTATACATAAGTTGTTCGATTGAAAAAGTAAAGAACGTGGATATTTTAGGATGCTCCCCATGCCCCCACACCCGCGACAAATGTGAATGTTTTTTTTTTTCGGAATTTACAAGAATGACACTGCTTAAAAAATAGTACAATAATCCAAGTTGTGATTGAAAGTTCAAAACCTTCACTCAACTCTAAAGTCATTAGCACAATTATATGATCTCCAAGCTCTCTGTATAAAAGCCATTTATATTCCTTTTAGTCTTGAATATAAGCCACAAAAATAAATAATGGGATAAGAGAAATAAAAAATAAATTATAAAAAAATTATTATAAATAATATAACTCAAAAATATATCACGTGGCTAAGACGTGATGGAGTGGGGATACATGTAACTAAAACCACCGAATGTGATCATCCAAGCTTGCTTACTATGTGTTGCTAATTAAATTGGCTATAGCTAGTAGTACTCTTTTCGTGTCCCATTTAATTTTTTCTTGCAAAACATTGTACACACGACTACAACGAGACCACCAACAATAAAGTATCAATGTGACGAAACGATAGAAAGGGAATAATATTTTTTCAAAATTATCAAATGAGAACAAAATTTAAATTAATATAAAAAAGTTATATAGTAGAATTATTTTATGATTTTTGAATTATTTCTTTTTCATTAAAGTTGTAAATTTTTTTAGGACTTTAAATTGTAATTGAGTATTTTTTTAAAGTCATAAATTATTTATGACTTCAAAGTC
Organism: Glycine latifolia; assembly: GCA_013407115.1. NCBI lineage: Eukaryota > Viridiplantae > Streptophyta > Magnoliopsida > Fabales > Fabaceae > Glycine > Glycine latifolia. Next base: position 34,838,268 of record CM023949.1, read on the forward strand.
ATAGATATTTTTTTATTTTAATTATTTAATGAATTAATGTATGTTTTTTAGTTTTATTTAATATTTTTTATATTTTCTATATATTTTTATATTGTTTTATTTAATATATTGTTTTATATTTAATATTTTTATATTTTTTATTAATGTTAAGAATTATTATTTATTTTGTAAATTAAAAAAATAGTATAAAAGATTTAAATTTAAATAAAAATATTAAAATGCACTACACATATTAATTTGATAACAAAATATATATTCATTGTGTAGAATACGTAATTATAGAAAATGTTAAATATAAAAAATATTAAATAAAATTAAAAAAGAAAATAATTAAAATAAAAATTATTTATAACTTTAAAATTGTAAGGTTTATGTCCTAAAGTTTTTTAGGACTTACTATTTTCAATTCAGAAGACATATAATAATTTATGACATACTTTTTTAGATATTAATTTAAATTTTACTCTTATCTGAAAAAAATTACATCATTTTCATAGTTTAGCCTGAATGTGTCTCCTCAAAACGACTTATTGCAAGTTAAATAGATCCATAGACATTAAAACGAAAATGGTAGCGAGCATTAGGGGTGTTCGCGGTCTGGATTGGATCGGTTTTGAAGTAAAAAATCATCCGATCCAATCTCTTCGGTTTGGTCATTTGATCATCTATTCGGTTTGAAATTTTTTTCATATCCGATCCAATCCAATCCAATTTTTTTCGGTTTGGATTGGATTGGTTTTCGATTTTTTAAACAGTCTAAAAATAAAACTTATGAGACTTATTTTTATCAAAATAAGGAGTATCTAGCATAAACAAATATATCCATTAGACAAAAACAAACACCATGTTCTAATTTTCATTGGACAAACATGTTCATTGGACAAAATAAGGAGCAATGAAACCTTACTCAAACATGTTCATTGGACAAACATTCAAACTGAACTCATAACTTAAATGTAAAACTAAAAAGCTCTAGATTGTAAATAAGTAGAAGTCTTCTGGACAAAGTAGAAGTCATCTGCCATCTGTTGACTGCTATTACATTAACATAACCAAAAAAAATGGTTTTCACAGTTCACCTATAATTGGAAAAAAAAAAGTGAATTTATAAGTATGAATACAAATTATAAGCACTTCACTTGCAGCCAATTCAATATATCAACCATTCACTAGTAATCAGAATTAAAAATAACAACTTACATCATTAACTTTTAATCAGAATTCTGACCAGAATCATCATCAACTTCTGTATTTGGAGAAATATCTAAAATAATTATAATAAAATATTGTTAGTAACTTAACAATTAGAAAAATAAAAAGATGATATAAAATTAAAAAATTATACAAGTAGAATAAAATAAATTACCTATCTCCATCTTTTCAAATTCTTCTATAAGTTCTTCTACATCATTGGAAATAGGAGTGGACCGGAACCAATTTTGTGCACAAATTAATGCTTTAACTGTCTTTGGAGTAAGACTACTCCTGTAGTTGTTAAGAACTCTACCCCGAGTGCTGAATGCAGATTCTGAAGCAACTGTAGATACTGGCATAGCCAAGACATCTTTAGCTATTTGACCAAGAGTAGGATATTTGCTAGAATTCACCTTCCACCAATTCAAGATATCAAATTTTTGAGTTCCTTTCTCTAGTTGCTCCATGAGATACAAATCCACCTCATTTTTATTCAAGCTCTCACTCACAGTTATGTCCTTCTCAAATTCACTAACAAATGAAGAGTTATCAAATGCTGCCAAATCAGTGGCTTCTACCTCATGATGATCTTTGGTGGATGTTTGACAAATACTATTTTCATGAAAATCTTTATAGCTATGGAACATCTTGTTTAAAGTGTCCTTAACTCTAACACTTAAAAATTCTGCATCCTCCCTTTCATAAAGCTTCTCAAAACTCCATTCTACAAATCGTAATTTATATCGGGGATCAAGTATCACAGCAATAAAAATCATCATGTTGATATTTTTAATGTTCCCCCAATATTTGTCATGCTTAGCTTTCATTTTTTCAGCCATGGGCCCAAGTAATAGATCCATACTCCTACTCTATGTCTTTAAGTTATTCAATATCACGCAAAACTCATGAAAATATTGAGAAGAAGTCACGTATAAAGAACCAGACACTTTTTTAGTGACATCATGAAAAATTTTCAAAAATTTCACAAACACCCGTGCATTATCCCAATCCTCAGTATTTGGAATTCCACCTTGCATCATTGCAAATTCAGCAACACGCTCTCCTAATTTTTTAAATGTCTTTTGAAACTTCAATGCACTTTCAAGCATAATATAAGTAGAGTTCCATCTAGTAGGAACATCTAATTGCACTATGCCAACCTCTTGTATCCTACAATCTTTTATACAAGTCTTGAATCTATCCATACGACTAGGGGAAGCACGCACAAATCTAACAGCATTTCTTATTTTAGTAATTGAAGTATGCAACTCTTTCAATCCATCATTGACAACAAGATTTAAAATATGAGCGCAACATCTAACATGCAAATATTCACCTTTCAACGGATGTGCATTCCAATCTTCCATTCTAGCTTTCAAGTAAACAATAGCAAGATCATTTGAGCTAGCATTATCAACAGTAATAGTGAAAACTTTCAAAATTCCCCAACCTAGAAGACACTTCTCAATTTTCCTTCCAATAGTCTCACCCTTGTGATTCTTGATCAAACAAAAATTTAATATTCTTTTATGTAATTTCCAATCATTATCAATGAAATGAGCAGTAAGACACAAATAATTTAGATTTTGCACAGAACTCCAACAATCAGCTGTAAAACACACTTTGATTCGGAACACTAAAAATAGATTTCAGTTTTTTTTTTCTCATTTAAATAGAGGTTCCAACAATCTCTAGCAACAGTAATCCTGCCAGGAATATCTAGCTTAGGTTGCACAACACTTACAAAATGTCGGAATCCCTCCCCCTCCACAAATTTAAAAGGCAACTCATCAACAATGATCATTCTAGCAAGAGCTTGTCTACAAGCTTCAACATCAAACGATACAGCAACAAAACCTTTACCAATTCCTTTCCCATCTTCTTTTTTAAATTGTTGGAGACTAAGAATTGATTGACTAGAATCATTTGAATCTCTTGGAAACTTTTTGCATTGAGCCAACAAATGATGTTTCAAATTACTTGTGCCATTTTTATGTGTATCACATGCATAAGTAGCCCCACACCATTTACATTTAGCTCTCAGCATTAATGTTTTTGGATTAATTTCTTTATCATAATGATCCCAAGTCCAAGACCTAGGTTTGGTAGGTTTTCTCTTACCCGAATCATCTTCTGTAGCTAAAGTTTGTCCAGCTTCTTCGCTCTTTCTTTTTTTGCCATTCTTGTCCATTTTTGGCTTCTCTGGAATTGGAACTATGGTTTGACTTTGAGGCTCATTAGTTCCAGATGCTGTCCAATTTGTGGACTCAGACTCAGCATTTTCTCTAATCACCCTTTCACTGTTTTCATTGTTTTCTGTCTGCACGAATATTAAATGAGATAATTAATAAACAGAGTTACACTAAAATTCGAAGATAAAATTCAAAGATAAGATAATTCTTAACACTTACTTCAGACATTGTTGTTAAGTTGTTGAATGGCTCACCACTCACCAGTAGGGTCTTCTTCTCCTGCAATGCGTATAAGGTTTGCTGCAAAAAAAAGCAGAAAAAATTGACTTATGCATTCAGATGTTCCTATAGGCTACAGTTTTTCATAATACTCCATAAGAAAAATAAACAAAAGTAAAGATGGAACATTTTGAATACATGTTTTCTGACAAAGAGGAGCAATGAATGATAATGTTCCAAAGCAAAATAAGATTAGGGGTTTGAATATTCCAAACCTGATGCAAAATCTAACCTAACCGTTGGCTACCAAAATCGGACCAAGGAATCGACGACGAGGGTTGAGAAGTTGGCGGCCTGGTCTTGAGGTGGAGCGAAGCTGGCGGCTTGCTGCCGTGGAGCAAAGCTGTGCCTGGTGGAGCGAAGTTGTCTGCTGGAGCGACCTTGAAATGTACCTGGTGGAGCGAAGCTGTCTGCTGCCGTGGGTGCCGTCTGCCGTGGTGGAACGAAGCTGTCTTCAACAGAGAACAAGGAGAATAGGTGCCTCGTGCCTGGGTAGTGGGTGCCGTCTGCGTCTGCTGTGGTGGAACTTTGGAGGCTAGGGTTAGGGGTGCGGGGTGTCGTCTGCTGTGCGCGTTACTACATTTAGTTTAGTGGTGTTGGGTTTAGTTTAGTGGGTAACTGAGTAGTGGGTATAGGCCGGCCCAAGTAGCATAGGTAAGGTAAGATTTGGATTGGATCGGTTTTCACCAGGCAAACCGAAAACCGATCCAATCCAGTAAAAAATTTTGGTTTTTAATCTGTTTTCGGTTTTTCGGTTTTCGATTATTTCGGTTATCGATTCAGTCACTGCGGTTTGCATCGGTTTTGATCGGTTGATGAACACCCCTAGCGAGCATAATGTTGGAGTACGTTCGTTATCAATCTTTCAGTTTAATTATTATTTTTGTTCTGATTTTTTTCTACTGAATGTGAAATCCAAAAACAATACAATAACGGAGCAAGATGAAGGAATTAATGTGGGCAAAAAAATTAAAATATAGCAATTTTAATAAAAAATTACTCAAATATTACAATTTCAAACGAATTTATAAATATATAGCAGTCAATCACGTCCCAAGTGGACGTGTTCAATCACGTCCAAAGACGACGTGAATGGAGCTCGATCATACCCCAGATGAACGTGACTCATCATTATGATTTTTTACGGCCCTAATTCTAACATTTAAAAATTATTAGAAAACACTTGACTAAAGAATTTAAAATATATTAAACAGATTTTGACAGTTTGCAAATGCCAGAAATTGTTTTCTCACCCTTTCCTAGCAAATGCAAATCAGATCCTAATCTTCAATGCCACAAACAAAATCAAATTCACCAACAAATCAATTTTATCCGACACTAACAAGATAATTAACTCAACAATTTGGAAGTTCACGGACCACGTCTACACTGCATTTAGGTAACTTTGCTTTATCATTTTTTCAAAATAGCGAAGAATGGGAGAGAGAAGTGATTGCGCGCGCGCGCACGCACGCTTCTGAAGCCAAGTATCTGGGAGGGAGGCCTTGGCCCCCCCCGATTTTTTATTTTTTTAATATATATATAGATATAGATATTAAAAAAATTTAATATTAAATTAATTATTTTTATTTGAAAACTTTGATTATAAAATAATAAATCAAATATTAAGATGTAGATTAATAAATTATTCATCTGACTAGTAATAAACTTAATTAAGATTTTAGATTTAAGCTTATAGATGAAACAAATAAACATGATGATAAGGAGAAATCGTTAAATAATCCAAAATTATTATATCAATTATAATTTTGATTAATAATTATGTGACAAATATACAATTAAAAATTTATTTATTAAATTAAAAATAAAAATGAATTATTAATAAAATTGATAAATATTTTATGGTACAAGAATGGTGGAAATTATTTCAATGGATTTTGGATTTTTTTTCTTATAAATAAGTAGTTTTTTAAAAGCTATAAATAAATAGTTAAAGTAGATTTTTATTATAAAATTATGTAGGTTATATTTGTTTCCTAATTTATTTCGCTGGTCCGCCCCAGCCGAAGGCTATCGAGGTTCTCTTTTGGCAGTACGCTTGTCGCGGTGATGCTTGGATGAATTCCTTAAGCTTCTGAACAGTAAAAATTCAAACCCCACACCAGATCTGGGAAACACGGCACCGCATCTCAATCTTGATCCGAAGTCAAAATAAACGCATACCAGATATGGGAACCCAGCGACGCTCCTTTGAGTCTTTGACATTGGGTCGCAGATCTCAGTAAAGATTCGAACCTAGGGGTGGTGACGGACGCCGCGGAGGTGCATGGCGGTGCCGGAGACGGAGATGGGTACCCAGTTTTTTAGACTGTTGTTTTGTCTTCAAGTTAGGTGTTCTTGACCCGTAGTAGAATTTGAGACTTCCCCTCGACCTCGAGTGACACCCCTTGAGATAAAGCACACTTGACCACAATAAACATAAAAGTAACAGAAACAAATGTTGCGGCAAGTTCTGCAATTTAATTTAATGAGAAAGAATAAGCAAGGAAGGATTTATTTTGCCATGTGGAAATGAGAAATAAGAATGCTTGTTGTGTTTAGTATTAGTCACACTGGCAGATTTGATGGTGATGAGGAGTTGTTGATTTGGGGTCGTGGGAACAGAACCGAGAATGATCTAATAACTACTACTGTGAAACATTTCTGGCATTAAAAACCTCCAGAAATTGAGTTCCTAGAAAATGTAATATAATAATAATAAAGTTAAGGCCAAATTATCATTTAATGCGACAAATATATCACCGATTTAGATCCGTTAAATTTTTGTTTAGGGACTAAAAATGCAAACTTGAAAAATTCACCATCCAAAATATATAGTTAACCCAAAGAAAAAGAAGAAATAAAAGAGTAGAAAAAAATATATAATAAATGATATGATGTAAACTAAAAGAATATCAATAAATAAAATTTAAAAAAATTCCGAGTGTGCATATATGTAAATATATATAATTTGAGGCAGATGTTGCATGCACTTTGTAATTAATTATTCAACTAATTCATTCACTTCTCTATTCCTGTTCTATAGATTCAAGCGTATTCTCTCTTCAAATGTGACATTTCCATTCTCTTTTTATATTCTTTATCTTTTCTTATTATATACTAATTTTCACACAACTTTTAAGAGTTAGAATAATTTTTTAAAATTTAATTATGTTATAACTTGAGTGTTTGTTGTTATGAGTATATTTATACTTCATATTTATATTTGAATTAAGTATTATTTTATTTTAAATAAGAGTTTAATGTCAATGTTTTAAAACAATAATTATTGTTATAATTACTTCAATATAATTATTTTAAAAATTAACAAATTTATCATATATTAGCTTAAATTCTCTTTTGCCCCTAATGATTTTGCATTTTGTGCAATTTCAGTCTTCTAAATTTTTTATTGTATTTTTTAAAAATATTATTGTGTATTTAATTTTGATCTCTCACATTAACTTAAGTTAAGCATTGTTGTTCCACGTTAAATTATACTTTAATTTCCAATTTTTAATGAAAATCATTAATATAACATATTAATGATGATATTATATTAACATACTACTAACATGCAGAGGCATACTGAAGTAGAGGAGAAGGGGGGCAAGTGTCTACCTTGAATTTGCTAGTGAAATTATCCATATGCTCTTCTTTTTTATAATTTTTTTCAAAATACCTTAGGTCACAAAATATTAGAGTATTTTTCATTTTGGGTTATCTTCTCTCGTTTTCATGCTTCCCTGTTGTAACCCTTCTATTATCTTCTCAAGTGACTCGTGTCTCGTCCTCCACAGCTCCACAGACCACGGCTGACGGTGACGGCTCCGCCTCTGCAGGCTCTGCTCACGAGCCTTTGCTCCTCCCACGAACCATTGCGGGATTGTGACTCCGCTCCACCTCTGCGGCTCTGTTCCTCTCCGTCGCTGCTCAGGGCAAGTGCCCAGTACTAGCGTCCTCGACTCCTCGCGGGGCCGTCCGGCTTTCACTTCCAATTCTAGGTTCACCTTCTTTATTTTTCAGTTTTCCTCAATCCAATTTTGATTTTGATTTTCTTGAAAAGCTGATGGTTCACTGGTTATTATTATTGTTGTTTTTTATTATGATAATTTTTATGGTTATTTTTATGCTATCCATTTTGGGGTTTTCTCTTTTTGATCTGTATTGTTCTGGGGTTTGTGAGATTACTGCTTCATTTTCCATGATGCATTTGAAAGTGGGATTGGGAAAAGGTGTTTTGTTTTCAATTCTGCATCTATTTTGCTTTTCAAGAGATAATATAAGCTTTCATTCCCAAATATTTTTGCCTGAAAAGCATGATACCTCATACCTTGATAGTCTTGAATTCGAATGAAATCTCTTTTTTTTGTTTTACTGGACATGAAATTTTAGGATAAACAAATTGTTAATATTTTGGAGTATATTGTACTTACAAGATCATGTCAGACAGTGTAGGTATTGACAGTATTGTCTAAAATTTCAAATCAGGTGAGAACTAACTAACTATTAATTTGGTCAATGGGTTATTTTCATTGTTCTATTCAATCTAGAACAGTAATCTGATCTGACTATTTATTTATTTATTTAGATTATGATTTATAATTATTTGTTCCTTTAAATTTTCTTTACAAACTTTTTTTTTTGGGAACGTTGCCCCCAAACTCCCACCACTAAGTATGTGAACACTATTAATGCTCCCTTAATTATTTTTCTAGATCCATCACTGCTAACATGATACTAAAATATAAAAATGAAAATACATAATAATAATATTTTATAGACTAAAATTATTCACTCAAAAAGGTATTTTGACTACTTCCTTCTTCTTTAACATACAATAATAATGTTTGATTATTTAATTTATTTTTAAGATTTATTTCATCATCTTATTTTTAAAAGATTCAATTCAATTCTTTTATTTTTAAAAGATTTAATTTAATCTTTACCTCCAAATTAAGACTAATTACGTTAATGTGATATAAACATAATACCAATTTTACAGTTTTTGGTGGTTTAGATTTGTTAGTAAGTGGTTTTTACATACAATGTTTTAAAATCGTTACTAATTGTTTTTATTTAATCTTATTTTATAAACAAGTTTATCTGAAGCTCCTTCAACTTCCTGTGGTGGAATTGCAAATGAACATTTGCTCTCATCCTCTAATCAATGCAAAAATGACGAAATTAATCCCCACCCCCTCAAAAAACAGAACCCACCTCGTACATCGCTGCCAGATCCATCGCACGTTGTCTCTTGTTTCATCAACCCTTCTGTTGCCTGTTGTCATCAACTTTCATGTCCATCCCTCAAAAAACAAACTCCCAATTCAAAAAATACTACAAAAAAATCAGAAAAAAAACGACTATGGAGCTCGTTGATCCACTCGTCTATGTTGTACTGTCTACCGCCGTAAGGAAGGGCTTGGCACAAGTGGCAAGAGCGGCGCATTGGAGGGTGGCACAAGTTAAAAACAGTTGTTTAGAGTGTTATCTTATTATATATATAATCCAAAAACACAAGATCATTTCTTTTATTAATACGATATGGTATAATTGATTGACAATCATTTCTTTTAAACATGTGATTAATGGTTTGATATTTTGATTCCTAAATTTATTTATATGAAAGAACCTATTAGAAATTAATATTTTAAATACATCTCAATGGCTTTCTCCTAAAGATACTCAGTTTATGTATTTTTTGTTTATTTATAATTTTATAAATACGTAGCAAATAATGATTTTTTACTTTATTCTTTCCCTTCTACATACGAATACTAAAGAAAACCTGACGTCTCAACTACGTTAGAAATTGATCTATTTGGACACACTAATCAATTTAATAAGTTGACAAGGTTAATTTGAACTCAAAACAATCCCATTTCGAACACAATCTCTACTGTTTACTAGTTGAAGGTGGTTTAAACCCCATCATCACCAATACTTATTTTGTCAATCTCTTGTACAAATTTTTCAAACAACGCAGCGTTGATTATAAAACCCCAACACAAGCAACCCAATCTGTATTTTACGCATCAATTACCTATATTAATTAGCCTAATAGTTTGCTGCATAAATCAAATTTTCAGCAGCAAAAATAAGTCCGAATGACATTTGGAGAGAAATTAAAGTCTATGTTTTAAATTAAAACTTACAGCTAGTCAAGAACAATTAATACTTACAAAAGTGTTTTTTCTTTTTTTCTAAAAACAAGATTTCTTATCCGAAAATAAGACTAACTCCCCAGACATATAATTATTAAAATGAATTTTATCTCTTCCAACAAATATTATTTATACACATGATTGAATAATCAAATATTTTCAACATGTTTATGAAATCTATTATCTATCAATTGCGTTAGTCCTTATTTTTAAAGTTAATCACAAAATAAATTATTCTGAAATAATTTATATTTAATATTTTATTTTAAAAATATTTAACAAAATTAAAATTATTAAAACAACATCAATCAAAGATTACTTTTATTGTATTAAAAACAATAAAATTTCGTGTAGTTGATCTATCCAAAATTATATATATATATATATACACACGTTGTTATAAACTTATAATACCTTTTACATTTAATAAAATACTGTCTTTTTCTTAACATATCTATGCTACATAGTTTTAAGGTTTAAGTATAAAATCATTTTAAAAAAAGGTGTAAGTATAAAATGCATATTCTCTAAGAAAAAGCATAAAATAGATTTAATAATTCTTAAAATTATAAACGCAAGTGAATTTTATTTTTAACTTTACAATTTTTCTTAACATTCAAATTCGTAAAATCTATTTCACTTTTTTTTAAATAGTACTAAAATATTTTTAAAAAATAAAAAATTATAAAAGAAAAAAATTATTTAATGTCAACGATTTGGGAGACTAGAATAAGATTTAATTCCTACCTCAAAGGCTCAAACGTAATAATGATTTAAAATCTCTATGCCACATAAAGACTTTGATGACAAGGTGGTGTGTTTTCCATATCTCATTGGCTCATGAGGTACGTCATCGTACGGACGAGGTTGATGTGTTTCTACCATCGTACTATTTCTCTTACTTTTTAACTGTTTCCTGCCCCACACTTCATGCACCCCTCTGCAACTGCAGCCCCACATTCTCTCTCCTACCACCACTCAAACATCATTTTCATTTTCCCAAATAAGTCATAAAATAATATTCTATTTTTTATTATTATTACTATTATTGATTCAATTTGGGGGTATCATTTTAACCTTTTTAATATTAATATTTCCCCATCGGTTCCCCCTTTATTAACACTAGACGTTTTCTGTTTTGGACCATGAACTTGGTTTTTACCAAATCAAGAAAAGGATGAGGTTTCAATTTTTCTATTACCATAAAACAATTTTGTTTCTTAATATGGTGGGGCTGGGGGAACTAATTGGGGATAGGTGGACGAATAAGGAAAGCTTGGTCTTATTAGTCTATACTGTATGCCTTGCTTTTCCATTTTTTGAGTTTTTCTCTGCACTCCTTTGCTAGCTACCCTCTCTTTTGGGGTATTTCTCTTTTCATTCTCCAAAAACTCTTCAAATTTGCTTCCCTTTTCTCTACCTTATTTTCTCTTCACTGGTCAAAAGATTTCTGGGATTTTTGCTAATTTGGTGCAAATCTGGTTCCCCTTTGACAAACCCTCCTCATCTCTTGGCTTATTGACAGCTACTACAATTTCAAGTTGCTTCTTTTTTTTTCTTCCTTTTTTCTAGCTGGTAAGAATAATCAATTTTCAATCAATCATATTTACTTTTTTTCATGTTTATATTTCTTGGGTTTTAGATCCTTATTTTTGGGAAGTCATGTACATATACTGCTACTTTTGTTTCCTTAAAATCTGCATATTTCTGGGCTCTGTGTTGAATGGTTATTATTCTTCTGCTTGTTTTCATGCTTTATTTTCACTTTTCCCTCTTCACATCCTCCCTATTGCAAGGTTTACACAACATTGTTTTTGGCTTTTAATGTTTGTCTTTTGATGTGTGATTCTCATGTGATGGAATCTTCTTTGTGTTTCAGCTTTTTTGGGCCTTCAAATCTTGCTTGGAGAAGGCTCAATTTTGGTGGAAACCTCTCACAAGAAAGCATAGTTTTTTGGGTTCATTCTACTTGGTTAGGACTCCTTTGAGATTCCATATAGTCAACTTGTTTCATGAGTTTAGTGAAAGAGAAGAGTTTTTTTTCCTTCTAAATATTATTCATATTTTTCTCTCTCTCTTTGTTGGTGTTGATTCACACATTAAAGGTGTTTAGAGATGGTGAGAGGAAAGACTCAGATGAGGCGCATAGAGAACACCACAAGCAGGCAAGTCACCTTTTCAAAGCGGCGTAATGGGTTGCTGAAGAAGGCCTTTGAACTTTCTGTTCTTTGTGATGCTGAGGTTGCTCTCATCATTTTCTCTCCAAGAGGAAAGCTTTATGAATTTGCAAGCTCCAGGTATGTTTATAATATGTGGATCCTCATAACATTTCTTTTTCTGTCACAAATTGTTGCTTTGTGTGATTGCGCTGCATATGCTAAATATAATAGTAATTTTTTTTTCTCTTCATGCAAAGTTTTCTTTCACCTTTTTAGCAAGTAAATTTCATTTAGATATATGTATGTGTTATTACACCATATACAGACTCAACAGTACTAAAGATCTTCAATTTCTCTATTTTTTAATCCTAACCTTAAAAGTACAGTTGGGTATGAATAGTACCTAAGGAGTCTAATTTGAAGCTTTTTCTTTCTTTTTTCTTTTGGGGCTTTGAGGAGTTGAACAATTCAGTTTAGAGAAAGACTTTGATTTTACATTCAAGCGTTGAAGTGATTTAGGAAAACACTTGAAATCTTGAATATTTGATGACATTAAATGGGTTAATAATTAGTTGCTGATCTCATTGGTGTTTTAATTTTTATTTTTGATAATAAGCTACAAATTTTTATTGATGTATAGAGCTAATAATCTTAAGCACAAGTCGTGGCCAAAGACTAGAGATACAAATCACCAAAGCGTTTTAATTAATTACATGTGCATTGAAGCTAATTCCACCTTTCTTTAACAATGCTTAACTTTTGGATTTGAATACCAATTGTTTAAAATTTCAGAATACTTACACTTTGTGCAGTGGGTGGGGGTAAGGTAGTGTCTGTCAAAGTTTTCAAACTTTCCTCTATGGGAATCTTTCCATACCCCATTTTCCACTTACATCTTTCTTTACATCTTTTTTCATTACTCGTACGTTAGATCACTCGTCACATTAACATGGTGGTTGCATACATTCATAGTGGTGTCAAAATATCATTATTGTTTCCTCCATTATTTCATTTTTGTAATTGAATAAAAGGGTGAACCTATAGTATAAAGAGGAAAAGTTCTGAAAGTTGATGTACTTATTTCCTTCAATAATGGAAAAGGAGCCATTATTACATGCATGCAGGTTATAGAGCACTGTATCATATGTACTAAAATACTGACATTTAATTTCGTGAGAGAGACATAATAGAGAGAGAAAGGATTCCATATAATGACTTGAACAACATAACTATGATTATATGGGTCCAATAATATCTTTCTCATCAATAAATTAATATTATTTTTGGGTTGAAGAAATGAGTCTCGTGATTCAAACTTGTAATATGACTCAACAAAGTGAACAAACTTTGTTCAACTGATATAGGTTGTCAAAAGAAAAGGAACAATAAAACTCCATCAGTGAGGACTGAGGAGCTTGTGAAGTTCCATGAAATAATGTGCGGTGTATCACTACAGTTTTCAAAAAAAACAAAAGGCACACTAACCTCCTTACGAGGTTGTTTATGTTTTCATTATTATTATTAAAATAGTTAGAACTTCTAGATTATATATAGTTGAAACAGCAAACTGTTGTTATTTAATTAGGTTTGATAGTCTGATGTATTTGTTTAATAACCATATATAGTTATATATTATAGTCATTAATAACTAAGTGTGATGTGAGAGTTGTTTCTCAAAAACATAATTTGAAAACCATACTTATCCGTAATGTACTTTACCTTTTCTCTTTCTTGTTGAGTTGCATAAAAGGTACAATTGAAAATATTTTATTACGAATTAAAAATACATCAATAACAAAGTCTTATTAAGTGAGATTGACTAAAATATATTATTGATGAAGTTATGGAACATGCAGTTAAAATTGCAATGTACCATTATATGTTTGTAGGATTATTGCAACCATATATATGATCATTGAATGGCTGAGGCATGATATGCTACTATTTTTGCTTTAAAGTTGCAGTATTTTCAGGGTAACTGCAACTTATCAGAAGCTCTCTTAAATTTTGTAGTAAAAGAAATAAAATTATGTAAATTAATATATTTCTTCTATCCTTCCTATGATTTTTATTTCTGGCTTAAAGCGATTATTGTTTTAAATGTTAATATCAAGTAGCGTGTTTTTTTGTGCATGATTCGCTCAACAACAACAAAAAAACTTCGACAGATAAAGGGCTAAAATCTGGTAATATATCTTATTACATGTATGTGGCTCTTGCTGAGTCATTGTGCTGGTGAACCAACTTCCTTTTGATCTTCAACAAGTTGAAAAGAGAATAATTATAATAATTAAAATACATAAAAAATAAATAAATTACACATAATCCTTGCCCCCTTAGAGAAAGGAAGGTAAGCTAGTAGGGTTTATTTTAAGATTAATAGTTGATAGACATATGATGAATATCATATTTTTCTCCAAAGAAAAAGCTAAAAGTTTATTTGTTTAAGCGCTAAGACTAGATGTCATATAAATATTTTTCTTTGCTTTTCTTGGCTTCTCATGTGATTCACAGTTCAAATCTACTAATTCAGATTAAGATTGAACACTGAATTGTACTTCCAATAATGTCTTTTAGCCTCTGTTTTTTTTTTTGAAGAAATAATGTCTTTTAGCTAAACAACTCTTAAACTAAGCTGTGTAATTAATTATTTTGTTTCTAAAACTTTCCACATTTGGCCTATATATATTTGCTATTAAGTCATAACTCTGCTCGGCTTCCATTACTAGTTTGTACTTTGTGGCAAACTAGTGTACATTTGATTGAATTGATTTAAAAGTTTTAACTTGGAAGAGTTGATGTGAAAATGATGATTATGCCTTTAAAAATGATATTTCAAAATTTAGTTTATAAAATTTAGTTTTGTTTAAATTATTAGCAGGATTGCTTTTGATATATATAATTTTTATTCGTTTATAAAAGTTACTCCTTTTTTCACTTTTTTCAAAATTTACTTTCTAGCAAGTACATTGTGGTGCTAAACAATAAACATGTTGGTTTCCTCTCACGTGAACTGTCAAATGGCATTCCTTTCAACACCACTAGATATTAAACAAGTTCTTAGAGCATCTTTAGTGGTAGATCTTAAACTAAGATCTTAGACCACTTTTTGATAATTTCCATAGAACCACATAGGATTGAAGATCTCTTAAGATCTCTCTAATTTTTCTTTAATGGTAGATATTATTTTGAGATCTTAGGGAGAGAGAAATAGGTAAAGAATTTATTCTTTTTTGAACTATGTGCAGATCTTGAGGGTTCTTCTACAAGAACTCATCCTCCATGTTGGAGATCTCTTCATCTCCTTTATTGAGAGATCTAGTGAAGATCAGATCTTGAGCTCAAGATCTTTGCTCAAGATCTACCACTAAAGATGCTCTTAGCAGTCTCATTCTTTTATATAATCGAGAGAAGTGTTTTTTTTCCCTCTTTAGTGTAAGGGCTTAGCAGCTTGTTGGTTGGCTGCTTGCGACAATTATTTTGTGCCATATGGAGGCAAGAAAACTGCACACAATTATTATCACTATTATTATTTTTAATAAAACCTTATATTAATTGTTAGTTGTAAGTGAAATTAAACTGAATTAATCTGAGTTGTGCCACAACAGCATTAAGACAAATAATTTGAACGTGGAATTACTGATCAAGGCTTGGCATGTGAAACTGGCCCTTCGAAGTACTTCAACCAAGCTAGGGTTTTGACTGTGATTACTATCTTTTGTGCCAGTTATTCATGCAACTTCTGTGACCTTTTTCTTCTAGTGTGCTACTGCCACTTGATGAATTTGAGCTGAATAATGAGAATTTGCAACTATTCACCTCAGTTTGCTTTGAATTACAATTTGAGAATATATATAATTTTTTTAAGTAAAAGAATATTATTAACGCTGAAGACAAGGGCTATTCTAATCATACATAATACAACTAGCTTTAGACAAGTACGGAATCTGTCAATGTACTTCTAATTAAGGACTGATTAATATATCCATGGAGACTAATACTCTGATCTCACTAATTAAGTGATATCAAATATATGAATCGTACAACGCATTAGTCTCAACTAAAAACCAAATTTTTAAGGATATTGTTCGTCATAAAATCCCCTTTTAATAATTCTATGTAATGCCCTTCTTAATCTCTTTTTATAGGACTAAAACATACCATCTAATCTCTTTACCGGTGCCTCCAATAGCTTTCTGTGCATGCGACAAAATCACCTTAACTGATTTCCTTTATTATTTTGCTCATTATGTGTCTCACTTACATCTTTTCCATTGCAATCTTTCTGTATTCCATCAATTTTTTTCCTTTTATCTCAACACATTCACTTTAACATTCATTTTTACTATTCTCAAATTTTTCCCTTATCATCCCTTTAAAGTTTAGCATTCACTTGTATAGTATAGTTGGCTGCATCCTTTGAGTTTGATAGGTATTTAGCAGTCACAAATAACCGTGATACCTTTCTCCATTTTAAGTACCCTAACTTGTAAACAATGTGTGGCATTTCATTCATTTTCCCATTATTTTTTAATATTGATTCTAGATAGTTGAACTCAGAAACCTATGGTATGACATCTTCAATTTTTAATTCCAAGTCATTGTTCTCTTCTTTGTTTTTACTTGGTAAAATTGTAATGCATATGCTTTGCCTTACTCCTATTCAGGTGATAAATCTTTTAAATAATTAGTTAATCAACATGTAATTATAAAGATATGAATGATTTAGTATTTAATAATTTGTTCAAATTATGTCAAAGATGGTAATTAATTATTTTTCGTGCAAGAAACTTTGGAAGACACTGATTATATATATATATATGTTCTATGTCTCTTTTCTGATGTTTAAGCAACTTCTGGTTTCTTACATATTTTTCTTGACCATGGATCTGTTTATAGTAATATTGAGTTTCATGAACAGCATGCAGGACACAATTGAACGCTACCGCAGGCATAACAGGAGTGCTCAAACAGTGAACAGATCTGATGAACAAAATATGCAGGTTATTATACCTCTTTCCCTTGTTGTTTTGAGTTATAGTTTGGCATTCCTATTCATTATCTAGTATTCAAATGCTGCTAGAATATCTAAATATAAACATTATATTACAAATATACCTCTAGATATTCTCACAAATGCTTTGTAAAATGTTCTCACAGGTTAATATAGATGCCTACATATACTTTTCCCTTCCTCATAATGATTTTTTTTTTCCAAAATTCTTTTGGGGATAAAAAAAATGCATGTGCTTCTATGGTCGTGCAAAGTAATTTTAACTAAATGGATCGACTAACCTTACTCCAATACGATTCTAAAATAATGATCAAGCGACAGTTTGTGTGCAGAAAATTCAGAAACGTCGATCAGGAGTTTCTCTCTCCACGTCTACCTTGATTATTCGGAGAAACTTGAGAAAGTTACTTCATTTTATTTTTTGTGTACGTTACGTGGTATTTGTTGGAGGACGTAGATCCAAACACCCACTTAGTACTGGAAAGGGGGCTCGTCTTCTTAGTAAATGAGTTCCCAAGCTATTTTAATAAGTACTTGTTGTAGGTATCTGAAAAGAGGAAGAAAATAGGATTTGCGTGAAAAATAAAGGTTGAAAACTATAAACAAAAATGATAAATGAAAAGAAAGCAATAAAAATAATGGAGGATAAAATAGATATTATTTTGATTGAGTGTCTTGTGAAATTCAGTACAAGGCCTATTTATACTGTGTTAGGAACTTATTATCTATTGAACCAGTTTTTCTATTTATAATTGCCTAAAACGTGACATTAAGGCCATATTCAGTAAATTCTATGCTAATCTGGGTGATTGATAGTTGAATTTGGCTGACTATGGTAAGTTCAGTAAGTTGTGGTGGGTCCATCTTTCTTATAATGGCTGATAACTTCTCCTTGATTTTAGGCATGATCTACACTACTCAACAACTCTTCACTCTTACCTTTTTGAACTTCGAACTATCAGAAAATCCTTTTCTTATTTTTAAGGGAGCATGATCTTTAGTTGATCTTAACTATAATCTGTGATAAAAATTAGTCCAAGAATCATGGGAAATCTTATGCTTTTTTATCAGATTCATATTTTAATTAATCTACACAAATTAATCCGTTTAGTATATTGAAAAAAATTAGCAATTCAGTACGACTTGGCCAATTCTGTTAAGGCTTCATCAGTCGAATGGCCAACCTTCAATCAGTACCTAAGGTAACTAAGTCCTACAAGTAATAGTTTCTCCAATTAAGCTACCCAAACCCTATTCAGCCAACATCGAACGTTTTCGTAAGTTTACTTCAACTGAACGAATGGGCCAATTTAACTAATTAGCCAGATTCTAACTAGAAGTTCTTGCCTTCAGTTGACCTTCTGTTCAGCTACACTGGAAATTAGCCGAACCAGGAACTGATTTCGGAATGGTTGGTTTCATTATCATCAATTTTAAGTACATCTACGCTATTGTCAGCAATAGTTAAGCTCTTTAAACATCATTGGATACTCGTGGATGGAAAAGATTCCACTTGAGGGAGCATACCATGTGACTCACACTTAAGAAAACTATTGGAGTGCAAGTGTGAGTGAGAAGTTCAACATTGGATACAAATGAACATGTTGATCAAAATCTAAGTGACAATTATTCACAAACCTAATGTCTTAAGATTTTGAATTGTATTTGGTGTCATGTTGTAAGGTTGTCTTGTGGTCCATTAATGGAGATCTTCCTCATAATTTACCTCCTCATATTCTTAAAAATACTAATGAAAAACAACATATCCTAAATATGATGACATGCTCTTATAGTTGGAAAAACTTTATTCTTAAACTTTAGTTAAGTTTCGAGATGCAAACATCCAATAACAAAACATCGAAAATCTAGGATCTACTTCTTGCCATTTTATCTGTTAGAAAATAAAGATGAGTAATACAAACAGAAACAAAACATTTATCGAAAGATGTCATTATGTCGTGGAAACCACCACCTTGAAAGAAAAATCTGGACCTCAATGCAAATAAGAAATGCCAACTGTTCTCCAAGATTAATGTAACAAGCCTATAAACATGTAAACATGTGCACTTGTGACCTTAGGCTATGAAGAACATAGATCAATTGTCCAGATTATGAATAACAAAACGTTAACAAATACCTACAGTTTGCCATTGTCCAACATTGTCAAATATTCATAAATCTATAAATTTATATAAATACCTGGACCAATAACAATTGGTTGTCAACTATTGTGGAATCTCTGACAATCAATCACATAAAAAAAGGAATGGTACGTGTTCTTCCTTAACTAAATTGCATTGGCTCCCTAATTTCGTTAGGTCCTTAATAAGATTGTCATCTCTCTTTCCAATGGAAAGAAGAAAAAACATGTTGTTATTGGATATATCATGGACCATAACCAATTAGTTTCTTCTATATGATTAATTAGGGTTCCTATAAATCCCTAATAGCCAATATAGGTATTAACTCATTACATTCACACCAATTTTAGAAAGGTATAGGTTCATCAAAGCACACCACACCACTTAAAATGAAGCCCATTAAATTAAATACATTAAACATGACAGCAGCATTTAGAATAGGGAACGTGAAATCCCTAACAAAACTATATATAAATCTTGAACATAAATTCTTGAAACCTCCTCTCATGTCTTGAACATTCCTACAGTATGCATGTTAGATATGAACAAGAGTGAGAATAGAGAGTATTGTGTAATTGGCATTTCTTTAATTTTCTATTTTTATTTACTGTTTTCTTTATCATAGACAATCATTCAACTTTAGATTAATGCTGACGACTGAATGAACTTGTGCAATATGTGGCAGCATTTGAAGCAAGAAACAGCAAACTTGATGAAGAAGATTGAGCTTCTTGAAGCTTCAAAACGGTTCAACATCTCTTTCTTTTCTATCCATCTTTGCAAATTAGTTATGTTCACTGTTAGGTTTCACTCACAACAAAAAGAATATATTGCACTGTCCTATTCATCCCTTAGGAAGCTCTTGGGAGAAGGTTTGGGGTCATGCTCTTTAGATGAACTGCAACAGATAGAACAACAGTTGGAAAGGAGTGTAAGCAGAGTTCGTGCAAGAAAGGTTAGCTTAACAAGCTCATAATGATTTTTAAAAATTTTAATATTTCAATTTGATAAGTATCTGAATCCCAACTTTCTATTATTCAGAATCAGGTTTCCAAGGAACAAATTGATCAACTAAAAGAGAAGGTAAGTTGTTCATAAAGTTGGTTGGAGTTGAATTTGCGAATGCCATCTTTCATTTGATTTTGTTAAATGTCAATGTAAACCTATGAACTTGACTTCTTCTATAAGAGTATTTGATTCCAGGTTATGTGATCCAATAAGCCTCATTGTGGTACATTTAGGTTACTTTAGATTTAGCTCTTCTAGATTTGGAGATTCACTTTAATTTAGATTTAGAGACTAGTGAACAAAGGAGTTATGACCACTGATTAAAAAATTAGTTGTTGAACTTTAATCAACTAATAATTTATTATACATGTTTATGCATTTAATCACAATCCCACTCATTGATTTTTCAACCTTCCATGTTAGGTCATTTGGACCTTATATTAACAAAAAATTGAAACTGCAAAAAGAGGAGAAAAACAAATTTGGAACCCTTTTCAAACATAAGTCCAATTCCAACTGGGGACAACTGCATAGTTGTGACTAATTACCATCTGAAACTGGTGTTATCAGTATTACTCCTTGATATTTTGTGTTTGAATTTAATTCTGTATCATTCTGAGTTTATGACTTTTTTTTTTGTAAAGAGAATGAAACTTGTTTTATTTCCCATGGTTTCTAAAACTTGAGAAAAACAAATAAAGAAATCTCAGCTTGGGTTACATTAAAGAGATGCTAACTAGTGTGTTTTGTTTACAATATAGGAAAGAGCCCTATATGCTGAAAATGCTAGGCTGTGTGAACAGGTGAAATTACACTTTTGTTAACTTTCTATAATTTATTTTGGAGATGATTGTTGAGCATTTGTTTAGATTTGGAGGAATGCAAACCATACATTCTTTATTATCATTTTTTTTTCAACACACATTCCACTAAAGTGAAATTCATGTAGGTTGTATTAAAGAATAAATGAGACTGATCATTAAATAGGAGGTGCAAATAACATCATTAACTTAGAACATAAATGAATTTCACCCAATTGAAAAAATTGTGTTGAAAAGAATACATCAGAGAGTATATTTTTAACATTTTTTTAATTTTTAGAAACCTTTCAGTTGGAATGAAAACCTAATACTAACTGAAATTCTCTTGCAGTATGGTGGTATCTAGCCACAGCCGGCAACAAAGGATCCTAAAGAAATTCAACCCTATTCAGAAAACAGTCCAAGTTCAGAAGTGCAGACTGAATTGTTCATTGAACTACTCAGGTCTTGCTATTGAACACATAATTGAATCCTTGCCTATGCAAGTATGAAATAAGAAGCCCAACTGCAATGTATAAATATCACATATTTCCTAATACTCTGAGATGAATAATATCATCGCTTATATTATGTAAAGAACTTTCTAGCCTTATGATTAGGGTTTAATTATTCATATGTTTGCCTTTCCTCATTTCTGAGCTTTATTAGTTAGTACGTGGTAGAAATTTTGGCATGCTATTACTGGTGAAATTATGGATTGTCTATCTAAATTACCCTTCTTTGTTGATCAAAGTAAAATTTATTGAACTTTTGTAAAATTTAATAAAATAATAGTTAGTTGAATACATACCTGAGTGATATAAATATTTTGATATCATTTTGAATCTTCATCAATTTAAAAATATATATAATAGCGTGCATTTATAGGAAAATTAGCTTTCAAATTTGACATCATTAAATTTTATAGTTTTCTTTCCCTAAAGTTGACTTTTTATCTTTTAAGGATCCAATGTAAGTGTTTTTCTCTGAATGAAATGGAAATAATTTGAGAGATTTTATGAAAAAGAAAGATATTAATATTATTTTGATTTTATAATAAGAGAGAAAATATAAAAAAAAAATTCCTCCGCTTCAGTTCAGAGTCAAATATTTGTAATTTGTATAATTCCCAGATAAATTGTTTAAAAACACAGGAATCTAAAATTTGACAATAAAAAAGTAATAAGCAAGACATTAGTTCATAGAATGTTAGTATTCACCAAATTGTTAAAATACTTATGGCAAATGAAAGTTATCCTATTTCAAAATTAGAACCTGCACAGGCCTCAACTAACATGAATTGCCAAATGTGCTACTCCTCTTTGAACTTTAGTATGAGAACATAATTCTGAGAATAGCATCCTTTGTGGGGAGAGAAGTTATGGCTCCTCTCCCTGTCACTATGAAAGCAGCACAAGCATTTGCAAAATCAAGAGCATCCCTCAATCTTTTCTCATCCTAAAAATGGCAGAGGAAGGAACTCTTAGCTTCAATTTCTTGGGAATTACATGGATCATAGATGATAATTGGAATTAAAAAAAAAACAGAAAGTTTAAAGTTTACATTGATTGAAACATGTTGAAATGAAATTATCCCAAGTATAAGCTTGTTAATGGATCAATATTCCTAATGTGAAACTAAATGTCTTAATGTTTTCATGCAGGCATCTTATTCATGAATTTCAAGCAACCTTCTTAGATAACTGAATATAAAGTACTATTTGTCACCTTATAAATGTGATTGTCAGCTGCCACAATGCTCAAAAGTCCTCCTACAAAGGAATCCGCTGCTCCAGTTGTGTCAATTGCTTCCACCTCAAAACCAGCAACCCATCCTTTGAAGTCCTGTGCAACAATAAGGAACATCTATATGAGTAAACATAACTAACCAATTTTGGATTAGCAAATAGATGGGGGGAAACAGTTGAGCTCCATTTTTATGCATTTAGGACTAGATGTTTACACTAAAATAGTGTTTAGGACTTGGCCCCTGTGACTGATAAGATCCAATCACTCGTGGAACCTCCCTTAAAAACTAACTATTTGGGGGAAAACCATGCACTTATATACTCCATTTGATGGTATACAATGGCCACGACATAAGAAACCAACTCTTATACCAATTGATAAGCGGCCAAGCACTTGGAGAATACTCCCTTAAAAACTAGAGGTCAAGGGGGGAGAATCAAACATTTAAATACTCTACCAAGTTCCTACGATCAGTAACATTTATTGTAGCATTGTGAACATAAGTAGAATAGAGATCATGTAAGAATTTGTTTATGGATCAAAACCTTGGTGTAGTATCTACAGCCTCGTGCTCCTTCAGTGACAAGCAGAAGTTTGAGATTGTAATGGTGCAATTTCTTCATGATCACTGTGTCATCAGAAGGATCATCACCTTCAGTCAAGAGTCGAATTTCATCCATACTTACCTGTGCTTCAAAACAGACCGTATGTAGAAACACATGTAGTCACTTGGTCCTCCTAACATCAATTCATCAAAATAGTCTTTCAATGTCAAGTATAAAGCTCAAATTGGTTCTTCAAATTTCAGATTTTGACATCAACTGGTCCCTTTAGGAGGGCAATTTTATGTAAAAGATAACATTGAAAGACCATTTTGAAATACTTATTTGTATCTTTACAGAATCCACACAAACACGTGGACGCGCGCACGCACAAAACATGTACCTTAATGATGTCGGCATAGTTCCAGATACTCATAATGCCCTGTCTAGCAGCCTCCTTTGATGGCCATAGTGGCAATGCCAAATTTGGGGCATAAGAAAGGAAGCAGCCAGACACTTTAGCAGCATTCATTGCAGCAAGATGAGCTGACCTACACGGCTCCTTAATCAAACTTACTGAACCATAATGAAATATTGTGGCCTGCACAACATAAGATACTTGATGAAACAAAATAACTGAAATGCACAATTATGTTGATTTAAGAGCTATGGATTTGGAGCAACTTGTGGAACATAAAATTGAAGCATTCTTTATTGAAAAGTATTATTTACTTCAAAAGCCAATCTTTCATTTGAAAATACAATTTCAACCATAGTTTATGGAAGATGAAATGAAACAGGTGGATTTCCTTTGGTTCCATAATGCACTAATTATATTACCTTCTTTATGAGGTCCATATCAATTTCATCAGGACGAAGGAGCACATCAGAACTTGGATTTCGGTAAAACATGAATTCAGGTTCTCCATTACTCTTAAGAGCATAAAATCCTAACGCTGTCCTTGCATGATCATCAAAGAGCAGGCCAGAATTGTCAACGCCATTTTGTTTCAGAATATCAGATAACAGATGTCCAAATTCATCATTTCCCACCTTCCTTGCAAATATTAAAGACACTGTTGTCAGACAAATGGACACTGGTAGATTAAAAAGAAAGAAAGATTCACATATAAAGACTTTGCTTGAACATGGAACTTTGTTAAACTTCAAATGAAAATTAGATAGAATATTGTAATATTGTAATGTATTCCAAATTTCTTTGCTCTTGAATTATCATGGGATAAAAAACTATGGAACGACAAAATGTTCTAGTTGAGAAGCTAGGCATTATCAAGAAATCGCTGTGTACAGAAATGTTCAAATTGTTTTGAATATTATGCTTTATTTGAATGAATTTCTCTATAAGAATTTATGGGAGAAGAAAATAAATGTCTTGAGCTTCTCTATAAGCTCAAATCAACCTATATATGCACCTTAACTTTTGTAAATGTTAAATAAAAATAGCTTTTATAAAATTAAGTATATAAGTTGATCTTTAACTTGAGAAAAAGCTCAATTCATTTTATATTTTTAGTAGTATTTTCTTCTCCTATAAATACTTATGGAGTTTGTTTAAACGAGGCCTGATTCAGACATTTGATGCAAAGGTACAGTAAATAACAGCAATAGGATTTTGCATAAAGAGTTCTTGCAAACAATAAAAAGAACAACAACAATAATATTAATGGAAAAAAAACAGTGCCAAAATATATATTGAGCACATAGCTAATGTTATATTCTCGAGAATTTCACCTTGCCAATGAAAGTTGCTGAGCCTCCTAGTCTAGAAATTCCAACAGCAACACTGGCAGTGGCTCCAGAAGGGAATTTCTTATAGGCAGTTGCATCTGCAAGGGACACTCTTGCTACTGTAGGGACCAAATTGATCATCATCTCCCCAAAGCAAACAACCAGAGGCCCTTTATGACTCTCTTCTCCGATGTTTAGATGAACCTACAAATAACAAGTACCACTCATCAATTACTTGTTATGAAATTGGACGGAATTCGAAAAACATTGGCAGTTAATGTTTTTTAATTTCAATCAATTTAGCATCTAATTAATTTCTTAAAGACAGAATTTTCCTTAG
Source organism: Glycine latifolia (assembly GCA_013407115.1). Classification (NCBI taxonomy): domain Eukaryota; kingdom Viridiplantae; phylum Streptophyta; class Magnoliopsida; order Fabales; family Fabaceae; genus Glycine; species Glycine latifolia. The sequence continues at coordinate 34,863,601 of CM023949.1, forward strand.
TTTAACATCTAATATGTCTAATATTCAGAATTTTTGAATGTTAAATATTGTGAAACATCTATTATTTTCACTGGTCTTTGTGTCTCACCTTTGTTGTGATTCTTGTGAAGATGTTATAACTTATAAGGACTTAGGCCCACATGAATTGTATTGAATTTGCGACTATCGTGATGAGATTAACCCATATTACAATCACAAAAAGTTGCTCCTGTTTTCATTTACATGTATTTGTGGTTACCCAAATTGAAAACATAGAGCTTAATTTGCGAATGCAGAAATAAAAATAGCTCTCTAACAAAGTTTTCACTATACATCTCATTGTTGGTATTCAATAGATTAGGTCAGTTTAATACTATGTTGTTAACTATTTTAATTCAAAATTCTAACAATCAGAGCTTATTTAAATCTAATAGTGGTTATAAATTATATGTTCTTGAAATTGGAATCTGAGTTCAATGGGGTTCAAGAACAACATTTTTTATTGAGGAAATTGATTGAAACTTTGTAAGTTTTGTTCAATATGTAAAATTCTTTTTGAGAACAATTCAAAAGTAGTAGACGGGTTTCTTGATCTTTGTAATTCGAACTTATTGGCACCAAAATTGAAAAAAAAATGTTGAGAATGGAGGCAGCCATCAGTCCGTCACCACTCACCACTTGACAATAGAATAACTAGAAGTTAGTTATGATAGTTAGTTTATATCTGGTGTATATATATATATAAAGCTACCTTATGCACATACAATTCAATTCAATCAATAATATTTCTTCTTCTTTTACTTTTCTTTGTCTTCCTTTGCTGTGTGCATTCTTGGGTCTGATACCTTTCATGGTATCAGAGCTCAGCAACGATCCATGGACTCCAATCCAGATTCTCCACGATCTGAAACGAGTAACACAAGCACACCTACAACAAAACTCATCATGAAGTCTTTCTCAATCCCAATTGCAGATAAACTCGATGAAGAAAGTTTTCTGCCATGACAACAGCTTGCTTTAGCCTCCATCTATGGCCATAATCTTCAAGATCATCTCAACAAAGATAAAATTCCCACTCAATATCAGACAGCTGAAAATCAAGAAAACAGAATTGAGAATGCAACATACACTTACTGGTATCAACAAGATAATCTTCTTGTTTCTTGGCTTCTCTCATCAATGAATATGTCATTCAAAAACAGAATGGTGGGCTGCAAATTCGCTCATAAGATCTGGACAAAACTCCAGACTTATTTCTCCTCCCACACACAAGCCAAAGTCAAGCAACTCAAAAATCAACTGAAATCTATTAAAAAGAAAGGTCCAGCATCTGAGTATCTTCTTCAAATCAAGAAAGTTGTTGATTCTCTAGGAGCTGTAGGATCTCCTCTCACTGATGCAGAATATTCTGAGGCTATCCTTAATGGATTAAGTGAAGAATATGCTTCTTTAATTACATCAGCAATGTCCAGATCTCCTCCTTTTTCAATAATTGAATTGGAAGCTTTTTTACTAGCTCAAGAAGACATGCTTGATTGTTTCAAGAAATCAGACCTTACACCTATTCAAGTTAACTTTAATCAAAGAAACATGACACAAGAATACACTGGTGGTCGAGCCTTTGGTGGACGAAGAGGCAGAGGGGGTTGCACCTTCAGAAGCAACAGAAATCAAGGTTCATCTTGGAATCAAAATCGGCTACAATGTCAAATCTGTGGCAGAAATGGACACTCTGCATCAAGGTGCTTCTATCGCTATGACACAACATACCAGAACACCTATCAAGGACCTCAACATCAATCTTCTCCAACTCAGAATCAAAGAACACCACCTCCACCCCCACCTCCTTCATTTCATAATCCTACAACTTATATAGCAGGACCTGCATCTCTTGTTGATACATCCTGGTATCCAGATTCTAGGACAACTCACCATTTGACTAATGATCTTGGTAACCTTTCCTCTAGTTCTGAGTATAATGGATCTGATCAGGTTCATGTTGGTAATGGTGTAGGTATGCCTATACAACATGTTGGCCATTCTTTTTTAACAACTTCTAATTCATCTATTGTTTTTAAACTTGATAATCTTTTACATGTGCCATCCATAAATAAAAATTTGATAAGTGTATCTCAGTTTGCAAAGGATAACAATGTGTTTTTTGAATTTTACTCTGATCATTGTCTTGTAAAATCCCAGGTCACCAAGAAAATTGTCCTCAAGGGCATTCTTAAAAATGGTCTCTATCAGTTTACAAATGTTCATGTGAATCAACCATCTTCTGTCCAAAATCTTCCTATTGCTTTATTTTCTAAGTTTGATTCATTTGATTTGTGGCACAAAAGATTGGGACATGCTGGTCCTCATATTGTTAGAACTATTTTAAACAAATGTAACTTTCCTTCTCTTGTTAATAAGAATTCTTCAGTTTCCTCTGTTTGTGAAGCTTGTTGCTTAGGCAAAATACATCAGTTACCTCCTTTTCTTTCCTCTACTAAGTACAATTCTCCTCTTGATTTAATTTTCATTGACATTTGGGGTCCTACCCCAATTTCTGGTACATCTGGATGCAAATATTATGTGTTGTTTGTTGATGCTCTCACGAGATTCAGTTATCTTTACCTATTGCAAAACAAATCTCAAGTTTATCATATATTTCTACAATACAAAACTACTATTGAAAATCTTACTGGTTTTAAAATTAAAAACATTCAAACCGACAATGCAAAAGAATTCACTTCACATCACTTTACACAGTTTCTTCAGCTCAATGGTATTACCCATAGGCTCATCTGCCCCTACTCTCATCAACAAAATGGTAAGGTTGAAAGAAAACATCGCCATATCACTGAGGTTGGATTAGCTCTTCTAGCCAATGCTAATCTACCTTTATTTTATTGGGAAGAAGCCTTTACCACTGCTATTTACCTTATAAACCGCTTACCATCCCCTATTCTTGAATTTAAATCACCTTTTGAAATCATTCATCATAATACACCAGATTACAGCTTTATGAAGGTGTTTGGTTGTGTTTGTTTTCCCTTACTTCGTCCATATAATAAACACGAGCTTGATTTTCGATCCACAAAATATCTCTTCCTTGGATATGCTATTAATCATAAGGGTTATAAGTGCCTATCCCCAACTGGAAAAATGTTTATCTCTAGGGATGTTATATTTGATGAGTTACATTTTCCTTATTCTGATTTGTTCACCACTGCTTCTGTCACTTCTCTATACCCTCCTTCTTCTTCAACACCTCAAATCCAAATTCTTCCTAAGGATAAAATTACTGCACATTCTCCTGTTACACCATTAAATGGTCCAACAGGTACTTCTAATGGTCTTTTAAGTGTTTCTGTTTCAGATTCTCTCACTGCACCAGCTTTGCAATCCACTTCTCCATCTGTTCCTAAAATAGATGCAGTCATTACAGCTCCAAGTCACCCTATGCAAACCCGCAGCAAGTCTGGCATCTTCAAACCCAAATCCTATGCAACAACATCTACTTCTAAAGCTCCTGATTTAGTCAACTCAGAACCTCTCACTGTCTCTCAAGCTCTAAACTGTCCACACTAGAGACAAGCAATGATTGACGAATATACAGCTCTTATCAACAATAATACCTGGTCTCTTGTTTCACCACCACCTCACATTCAACCTATAGACTGCAAGTGGATTTTTCGAATAAAAAGACACCCTGATGGCAAAATTTCACAGATATAAGGCGTGCCTAGTTGCAAAGGGTTTCCAACAAAGAGAAGGCTTTGATTTTAGTGAAGTATTCAGCCCAGTTGTTAAACCATCCATAGTTCATCTCATTCTCTCCATAGCTCTCACAAATGGTTGGCTCATCCGACAGTTTGATTTCAACAATGCCTTTCTAAGTGGTGTTCTACAAGAAGATGTTTATATGCATCAACCAACTGGGTTTCACAGTGTCAATCCTTAACTTGTTTGCAAATTAAACAAAGCAATCTATGGTCTCAAACAAGCCCCCCGTGCATGGTTTCACACTCTCAATCTCACACTACAGAAATTTGGATTCCAGAATACAAAATCTGATGCATCTTTGTATACCAGATTCACTTCTTCCTTTACTATTTATATCCTTGTTTATGTAGATGATATCCTCATCACAGGCAATGATTCCTCTGCAATTTCCTTGCTTATTTCTCAACTCAAACAGTCAATTCTCACTTAAAGATCTTGGTCACCTCCAGTATTTTCTTGGTTTGGAAGCAGTTTACACTTCTCCTACTACTCTCCATTTGACTCAAACCAAATACATTATTGATCTCTTAGTCAAAGCTAATATGCTTTCTGCCACACCAATGCCCACTCCCATGGTTGTCAATCAGAAGCTATCTATTCATGGTGATATAGCCTTTTCCAATCCTACCCTATATCGATCCATTGTTGGTGGTCTTCAATATGCTACAATTACTCGCCCAGATCTTTCCTTTGCTGTTAATAAGTCAGTCAGTTTATGCATCAACCGCTTGAAGTTCATTGGACAGCTGTCAAAAGGATCTTAAGATATCTGGCAGGCACAATTACTCATGGCCTAGTTTTCCATCAATCCAAGGATTCAAGACTCATAGCTTTCTGTGATTCTGATTGGGGGTCTGACATTGATGATAGGAAATCTACAAGTGGTTTTTGTGTTCATTTCGATTCCAACCTTATCTCATGGACTAGTAAAAAGCAACAAGTTGTTTCCAGATCCAGCACAGAAGCTGAGTTTCGAAGCCTGGCAGCCACAATGGCAGAGATTGCTTGTCTTCAATCCCTTCTTTCTGAACTTCACATTTCTTGCACAGCTCTTCCAACTATTTTTTGTGATAATTCAAGTGCAGTTATGTTAGCAGCAAATCCAATTATGCATCAAAGAACCAAGCATTTTGAATTGGATCTCTATTTTGTTCGTGATCGTGTATTACATAAACATGTTTTTGTTCAACATATCCCTAGCACTGAACAAGTTGCATACATTCTTACAAAATCGCTTTCTGCTTCAGTTTTTCATTGTTTTCGTCACAAACTCAGAGTCATTTCATCTCCGCTGAGTTTGAGGGGGGATGACAATAGAATAACTAGAAATTAGTTATGATAGTTAGTTTATATCTGG
>CM023949.1:34868720-34909717 GCA_013407115.1 Glycine latifolia
TATATATATATATATATATATATATATATATATATATATATATATATATATATATATAGATAAAGCTACCTTATGCACATACAATTCAATTCAATCAATGATATTTCTTCTTCTTTTACTTTTCTTTGTCTTCCTTTGCTGTGTGCATTCTTGGGTCTGATACCTTTCACCACTCTAATTGCATTTTGCTCAAGATTTTTTTAGTTTAAATATTTTTTTTCGTTTCTATAATTTAATATTTTTGATCTTGCAATTTTTTTCATTTAACCATTATAAAATGTTTTTGTTTTATTATTTTACCTTAAAGCGTTTTGAACATTAAAAAAACAAATAATAATGATTTGGGAAACCCAATTGAAGTTAATGACAATGATTTGATGATGAAATATGTGGATTAATAGACGATTCAAATTATATGATGTTTTTATACATGTGTTTTGTTAGTGAAGGAAAGAATTTTGTATTTAGGTTTTTGTTGAGCAAAACATTTTGTTGAAGTGGTTTTGAGATGTTGGAAAGGAGATTGGATTTGTTGTTGTTATAGAAAGGTTAGAAACTAGAAGGAAAACTTTTGTCCTATTGCTTATGAAAAAAGGAGAAAAATACAAATAATATAAAGATAAGTTAGTCTATAAAAATACTGAAAGCAAAAATTGAGTGTCCTTTAAAATTGAGAGACTTATAAAAGATATTAATTTATTGAAAGTATGATTTCGTTGTATAATGAAATTATACTTATGTTGTATAGTTTTGTTTTCCACCTCAAATATTATATTAGATTCCATTGTACATGTCAACAACAAAAATACTTAATTCAATATCCACTCACATGAATGGTGAGAATAGCAACTTCCTATCAATTTTGTGGAATCCCCTACTATATTTTGTTCCTGTTTGTGCGGTAACCTTTCAATTGGACTTTTTTTATTTACGAGAATAATTGGGCTAATATAAATACTTGTTGGGTTTATACCTTTAATGATGACTTTTGCATTGCTCTTCGTGCAGGAAGTACACTCCTTTTCCATAGTGGGTAGATTAATGGATTTTGCAACCATTTATTTTTTATTTTTTAAGGGATGGATATTGCTATCATAAAATCACTTATTCTCGTTTTATATATTCTAGGAACGATCATAGTTTCTTTCCTCGTCTCACGCCCATTGTACGTTTGCCCTTCGCAAGTGATCCTATACCTTAATCTGTCAGTATAAATTTCAACAAGAGGAAAATATAATGTAATATTTATATATCTAAAAGCAGAAGAAAATGTAATTTACTCTTACAACCAAACAAATTTTAATTATTCTTAAAAATCAAATAGATCACAAGACCAAAATGCATAACCACTTAATAATCAAAATGGGTATCAAAGGAGCTAGGGAAAGAGCCAACCAAATTGTATCAAGACCAAAAATTATTAATCGAACTCAAAATGTTCATAGTTAACATAGAAATCAACCAAAACAAACTAATAAAAAGATGGTATGAATGAAATTAAAAAAATAAAAAAAGTGGGAAAATTAAGCAATACCGGAAGAGGAACTTCTAACAAGCCTGAAGCTGACCCTGCGACTACGGGATCGATGGAAGGTGACAGGGAAGCAACAGCCTGTCATGTTGGGTTTGTGGAAACCCTTCGGAAAAGCTGCTATCGCCAATTCATCACCATGGACATGATGGATGATGTTTCATAATTTTACACATGATTGTGGTTCATCATTGGCAAAGAACTTAGCAAAGAGTCATCAAGGGAGGGAAAAGGGAAAGCATGTCATATCAATCATTGTTTCTATATTTTACCTTCCATCCGGTTTTGTTGGGAATCTCAAAATATTTGTCTTACAATTTGAAGGCCTTTTACTATTTATTTGGTTGTTTTCATTTATTCATTTTGTTCCGAATAATGTAAAATAATAGTTTGGTTTACTCCCCCCCCTCAATCTTTTTATTATCCTAATTTAATTTATTTCTGATTATAATGTTTAAAATTTATTTACTTATTCTATTTTTAAGATTAAACAAATCCAGTCGTTTTGTTCATATTTTGTATATTCTCATTATTATTTTTTATCCAAATATTTGAGAGCTTGTTTTGAATTTAGGATTAGAAATTGATTTTTTTAGTATAAATATAAATTTCTATCCAAACAAGTACTGGCTAGCATGTTTTTTTATATTGTAAGACAAAAATATAAAATTATCTATGGGAAATGTTTTCATAAATATAATGTTGACCAAAAAGATTCGTTGCTAAATTTCATTTTTTTAGTTAGGAATATTAGTGTCATTTTATATACATGTTTATATTTCTTTTTTCTTTTTGATACAATAATTAAGAAAGAAAAAATATTTTTCTTTTTTTCTAAATGATCTCACTTTCTATTACATTATTTTTCTTTGTTCACTTTCTATCACCTCAATTTTCTAAATTGAATTTTTGGTACAAGGTTAGAGACCACCAATTATAAATAACAATTTTTCTATTGAATAAGAATATAATTAATGGTTTTACTGATAAAAAAAAGAGTGGTTTAAATTTTGATTATGGCACATTGGTGTGTTTTGAGGCTTTCTCTGGCTCGAGTGCCTTGTATGGGGAGGAATCATGTTAGCAGAGTTAATGTAGTGCAAGATCAGCTTCACTAAGTTTTTCAGAATCCTCTTACTATGCTTGACAGCGGAAGCACCTACCATGAATTTGCAATTTCACAAACTCACAATGTTCGTTAATGATATACCATTGAAATCTAAGTAATGAACGAAGCTGAAACTTTGCACATACATACACATACACAATCAATGCATATATACTTACAAATACATTTTTTTTAAGACAAGATAATTTCATTAAAAGAAGAGCAAAGTTTGCACACAAGAAGTGTCCAAGCCATGCCACCAAAAGTACATAAGATGTGATAAAGAAGCATAAAGTCTCCCCTACTTTACATAATAACATCAAAAAGATCCCTCAACTGTAAACAATCATGAACATAAATGGATGAAAGTCATGTCAGAAAAGTCCCACATCGGAGGATAGTAAGCAATGTGCGGATTTATGTTTCAGTTCCACATCGAGCGATGCTGTAACGGAGGACTATATTAGCTCCTATAAGAGTAAAAAGTTTAGACGCCAAATAATATGATCCTTCAGGCAGTTAGTGGGATATGAGGAGTGGTGAAATCTCGCACTAAATATGCGAGTGGGGTGTCCACCCCAGCCTGGTTACGACTAAAGGGACTTAATAAAATTTTAGTAAAAAGAATTAAAGTTCAAATTCTAAATATATATGAAAATTTTTGTAAAAAGCATTCGTAGGACTAAAAGTTGCACACTCACTTTCTATCATTGCTGCACGCAGTGCTAATTAATTGCTCTTCATATATTGCTCAACATTCATGTTTATCTGATGTGGGATTTTGAGTCATACCTAGTTTTGTTATAGTCTAACTTGCTCAACACTCCTTCCTATCCCATATGGGATTTTCTAGTCATATTTGCACTCTAACAGCATCTCTGCACATTCTATTTAATGGCATCTTAGCAGTGCAGATAGAGACAAAAAAGTAGATAATTTAGGGGATAACAAAAGCAAATAGACTATGATTTGATATCATTGATTGACTTGTGAGGGAAGAAAGATTATACAACTGAGGCTTAATTGTAACTACCTATACTTCTGTAACAGCATTGCTGAGGATGTAATTGGGACCACCTAGCTAGGTATTTAGGGGTAAAAGTGGAATGCAGCACAGTCAATTGCTTGTTGAGAGTAGCTGGTTATTGTCATGATAACGTTAACATGTGACAAGGATAAGGACAATGGTTGAGGCAGTGAAACTTGGTGAACAGTGAAACATCACACTTGGCAAAAGAGAATCCATGAGGCCATATAAAGCCTTGTTAAGCTTCCATACTATAGCTAGAGAATTGTCACCTTCTATGAAACTGAATGACATCCTTTTCTAAATCCCTTCAAGAAATCATTGTTGACATCTATTTACTTAATAAAGTAAATTCTGTGACAGCTAGACTGAGAACAACTTGCACGCTGAGTTGACAGTTTATAAATGGCAACAAGAGAACTTTTCAAGGAGACAAGAATTGTTAAGAAAGGGATTATGAAGTCTATTTTTCATTTTTGAAGGCTTCTCCGAAAAAGAAGAGAGGCATCGAAGCATATATTGGCTGGAAGCCTAGAAGAAAAAGGCCAATTTCTGTTATATGTCTATGTTTTCTTTCTGTACAGCCATTATTTTCCTAGTGAATGTATGGGAAACTAAATCTGTTTTAAGTTGTCATGAATGCCGAGAAACTTGCAGAAAGCTATGCATTATTTGCCATGTCAGTTTGGGGAGCTTTAATTTTGAGTCCAAATTGGTTTTCAACCATTTTTGTAGTGTGTAAAACAAGATAAAAATTGAGAAAGGAAGAAATAGTTACCTAGCTATATGCTGAATAATGGATATTAGTTGCTTCTCCATTGGCCATCTTGATTTGATTATCAACATTTGCAACTGATTTTCCAAACAAATTCAAGTTGTATGGTGTGGTTAATGGACAACCATGAGAGCTGGCATTGATGGATTATCATTGTGGTGCTTTCTGCTATCATTACTTTTCCTGTTATGTTACCGTATCCACAATTTTCGTCTTGAAATTGTGTGTTGAACCAATGATAACAGTTCAAGACTGTATGACCATGTTTATATTACCACATACTTGGCATTGTGGTCTAATTGAGGATCTGCCTCCACCCCTATTGGGTGATGGCCTCAAAAGTTGAAATTTCCTCTTGAGCTTCCAAAGTTACTTCTTTATAATATATTGGTTTAATCTCATCCATTGATTAGTGAGTGCAAAGAGTGATTATATAGTTGAGGTTAATTGTAATGCTTCACTGTTGGAAGTTGGAACTAACTTGGCTGATGTAGCATTAGTGCTTTGACCAGCCATGTCACCCATGATTCACTCTTTTTCTCTACGGAGAAATTGCTATATACTTTGTAACAAATTTAGGAAAAATATAAGGAGATACAAAAATGTGAAAAGGAAATATTTTTTTGACATATTGGGAGAATTTTTTAAAATTTATTACTTGAAATAAGTAGTTATTTTATTAAGTAACTTAATGTTTTTTTAGTGTGTTAATTTAATTTTTTGTACTTAAAAAATAATTATTTGTTTTTTTTTTAAAATAAATCTTATCTGTTTCTTAAAAAAATATTTATTTTAAAGTTCTTTTTTTTATATAAATTTAAACAAACTTACTGATTATATATAATTAAATTTCAGGACTATTAACTTTTAAAAATGTTAATGAAGAAAGGAGCATAGCCCACAGCCTCTTGAATTCGCCGTTCCTATATCTTGAAGCTATTATTATGCTTTAGTATTTTAGCATTACTGTCTTTTTTTTTATTTTTTAGAAGAAATATTATAGCATTACTTAAGAATGCTATATTACTTGCATGATTTTTTATTCGTGATAATCAAAGATAATAATTCATATATTTTATTTAACTAACAAAATTAGAGTCTCTTGACACTCACTTGCAGGAGACATTTAACCGCAAAATAAATCCAAAGATAATAAAACCAACTTGAAACTCTTTTGTTAAGAGTTGGGGATGATATAAAGGAGAGGGTTTATTTTGGTTCCTCCTAAACTCATTCATATATTGCTACTATATTAATGTATCATATATATTCAGGTATTTGCATCTATAACAATAATATAAAAAAAAAGAAGATGAAGTTGATGAAGAGCGTTCTCAATTTTATTCACTAATACTCTAATAGTATAAAACAGTTTCTCTCATTGGAAATGAAAAGCGTAATATCATTGTAGTAACTAATTCTAATTTATATGTTTAAAATTATTAGGCAAATTCTAAAACTATATAGTAACAACGACATAGTCTATGATCAATATGCGTTAGATATCAAATATATATGCAAAACCAATTGATAGTTCCAATCAAAATATTTTTCTCAAATTTCTTGCCGAAATGAATTTATTTTCTAAAACAAGTACTTCTTGCATCATATTTTTGGAATAATATATAATTAAGTGTATATTTTTTTAGTTTTTAACTACGAATTGAATAACAGTTTAAGTGGATGATGAACACTGGATTAATTGGTTTATCTTGAGATGGATAAACAATACCAAAAGGGTTGAATTAAAGGAAAGGAAAACATTTATGTATGATATACTTCTTTATTAAAATTATGTACAATGTACAATCGGAACCAGGGATGTTATTTTCTCCTCCAGAATTACATAAAATTTACATTATATGATTTTAAAAAAGAAAAACATTTTTAAATGATTTTTGTTTTGAATTATTGCCAATATCTGCCTTAATTTGTTTTCAACCAAAAGAAAGAAAAACAGACTTTCTCTTTATTATGAGGAATATATAAAATTGCCCCTCCCCCCCCTAGACAGATCCACATGAATGACAAGTTTTTTGTCATAAGATCATGAATGAGAATTAATATTTTACTTTCTTAGCAAGAAAATATGATGAGTTCAATAGGAATACTAAATCTAAATACCTCGAGCTTCCATTTGAAGATTAAATCATAACATGAACATAATTGCACCTCTCATATCATATAACTGTGTGTGTGTGTTTTTCATTTTTCTCTGCTTGTGAGAAAAAATGTTTCTCTCATGTCATATAATTGCAAGGTTTTCTTTATTTTTTGTTCTGTCTTTTTTCCCCCTCATTTTTCTCTTCTTGTGAGAAAGAAAAACGTCATAGATTTGTACTGTTGTATTAGTAAAGCATGAAAATTGAAAGCTGAAGCCTTTATCCCAGTTGAGAGAGAGAGAGGTTAATTATGATATGTGAGTGTGACAGAAAACAAACTATGTATGATGCTTCTCTTCTTTATAATCTCTGATTTTTCCTCCACGAGTGGAACCCTCAGGCCCCAACAAAAGGGGGAGTCATACAGAACAAAAAAATCCAGAAAAAGGACGAGAAAACATGAGGGTGTGTCAGAACTCAGATCACAATGCATGTACGTGTTAGTGAAGGAAAACCATGAAAATGGTTATAGAATTAAATAGCTAGCCACACAAATAAAAATAAAAGCGTGAAAATAGTGTTAGAATTAGGGTTCGTGCAGTTAAATACATCAAATGCAAAGAGTTTTGAAAATAAAAATAAAATGAAGGAGGAGGAGAAAGTAGTGACCATTTTGTTAAAAGGAACTAGAAATAAGAAAGAAAAAAGGGCATGAGAAAAACCCAAAAACCCAAGTGCATAAAAACATTTGAAAAGAAAAAAATAGACTAGCTTTTAAGATGTTTGCAAATGTGTGAGAGAGAGAGACCATTGAGCATCGTCTGGAAAGGTGAAGAGCTTGCCACGAGGTGAGAAAATGACAAGGGCAACCTCAGCATCACACAGCACTGAGAGCTCTTTGGCTTTCTTCAACAAACCTGCACTCTTTCTTTTCGAGAAGGTAACTTGCCGATTTGTTTTGTTCTCAATCCTCGCTCAACCCTTCCTCTACCCATTTTAATTTCTCACACTAACACACACACTCTCTCTCTGTGTGTTGTGTACACTAAGGCTTAATTTGGTCTCTAAATTTTAATTTTTTAATTTAATCCTCAAATTTTTAAAAATAAATAAATTTAAATTAAATTAAACCAATTTGAAAATCAAATTATTTTATTTTTAAAATTTTTAGAATTAAATTAAATATTTTAAAATTTTAAAAATTAAATTAATAAATTTTTAAAAATTTAAAAATCAAATTAAATCTTTTAAAAATTTCAAAATTAAATTGAATTATTTAAAATAATTTAGAAATGAATTGATAATTAAATCATTTATTAATGTCAACAATGATTACCTCTTGGTCAGTGTCACGTGAGGTATGACGTATACTTCATGTGTATGCAGGGAAAGAAAACCAAAAGATTCTTCTATATTTTTTGTCATGTGATGGTACTGCTATAGTCTATTGGGCTGACAATAAATGCAGTAGTGTGTTTAAGGTTGTGATGTGCTTGCCATCTTAAATATGGTCAAGTTCGGTTTCTGGTTTTGGTTTTCAGGCAACGTTGTTAGGAAAAAATTTACATTCTCATACTAGTACAATTGATTCTCTAGCTTATATGAAATATCTTGGTTAAATTTTGACTACCCTGTTTTATGTATGGGTCGGAGTAATGCTTTTTTATTTTTATTTTTTTAATAATACTTCTTTTGCTTATAAAAATCATATGCTTTTTATAAAGATGTTTAATAAGATTTCATCATTTTGCTATTACAATGTAGATAAATTAAAGTGATAAAGTCAAGAAAATATGATTTTGATCATGATGTTGATAACGCTTTCTCCTTCCATCATTTTAATTTTTATCAAGGCTTTTTTTTTATGAAATTCTTTTACACCTGCGAATGATATGATTGAGCTAGAAAGGTTGATTGAAATTAAGACACTGAAAATGCATCATAAATATTTTCAAAGTGTTACGTGATAATAAATTAGTTTTTAATATAAAAAATGTGATAAATTAATTATATTGTTAAATTTAAAAGATTATTTTATTATTAAATTATAAAGTTTAAGAAATAATTTGATAATAAATTATATTTTTTAGGATCAAATTAATATTAAATTATAAGTTTATGAACTAATTTATCATTAAATTATCTATAATATTAATTTATTACACTCTTTACATATTTATAAACTAAATTGATGTTTTTTTTATTTTTCAAAAACTAATTTCTCATCGCCTATAATTTCATGAATAAATTTAATTATCTACAATCCATCATAGTTGGTTTAGACACATAGTGTTGAGTTAATGTGGTTATTTACCCTATTTTATATTGATAATACAAAGTATTTTTGCATAATCATTGAATCTCATAATATCATATATGCTAATTTTTACAATAAATATCTTAAAAGTTAGATCAATATTACTTTTTAATTAGTTGATAATATAAAATTATTTTATATTATTATGTTTTATCAGTTGAATAATTTATATTTTTTTGGTAGAATGAAAAATATAAAGCACAAGAAAAATCAGCTGACAAAAGTTAATTAGATCACGTAGCATCTAAAACATACGAGGGGGGAATAATATGAATTCCTCCATGATTATTTTAGTGTTGTTTAGCTATATACAGTATAATATAAAAATTAAAATTGAAACGAGTTACATCACAAAGTACTATATTAAAACAATATTGTCTTCAGACGTATACGTGGTTTTACATACAAGTCAATAAATTAGAAAACAACGTTGCAATTGTTGGTTTATTTATTGAACTTGTTATTACGTCAAGGACCACACAGACTTTTACTACTCCATTGTTGATGTCAGGGTTGTAATTAAGATTGTCACTACGCGTGATTAGACTTTGTATGTGTGCCGCTCTTCTCAATCCATTTCACCAAAAAAAATTCAAGTATGTACATAATTAAAATAAAACTTTCTTAGAAAGTTTTAAAAATATTTGTTATAATACAGTAAAATAAAATAAATACCAATGGTTATAATAAATATTGAGTAATTTATTTTTCAAATTTTTAATTATAAATTTTCAATATATTAAATTATGTGTTTGAATTTGATTATCATTTATTTTCTTAATTGAGATTTTAGTGAAATCATTAAAATTAAAAATATATTTTATTTCAAAATATTTATTTATAAACTAAATCAATTTTACAAGTTTATCAACAATCATAAACAATGATGCAGTCGTGCACGATTAACATAGCAGCGTTACTTACACAAATTGATAGTAAATTTGCCGGTTAGGGACTAGGAATCATGCATATTTTATTTTTTATTTTATGAATATCATTTGATCTATAAAGGAGATTCAACCATTTAAAATGATCGGACCTAAAATGGTTTAAAAGGGTATAAAATAAAGTTTAATTTTAAAATATTCACAATAAAAAGTATGGAATAAATCTCGTTGGAGAAAAAATATTTACTTTATATACAATTACAATCACTAACAAAGATTAATTATGATTTATGTGGAATTACTTTGTACTATATCATAGCTAACAAAAAATAAAATCTAACTAACAACATCAAACTCAAATATAAAACTTTCCTTAAAAATGAAATCAAGTATCACTAAAATTTGATATTCATGTTAGAATTTATAATTTCATACAATTTATATATTAATTAAAAAAAAGTGATACAATTATAATTTAGATCTTAGTTTCACATCATGATTCATGACAAGAACTATTTTATGATCCTTAAAATAAAAATTGTAAGAGAGAAGATGAGAGACAGAAAGAAACAGCTGGGGAAAGCGAGGGCAAGTTGGAAATAGACCAACCCAAAATCGCATCCGAAATTCCTAACAGAAGAGAAAAGGAAAGCATACATTCACATTTCACACGCACACTGTACTCTCTCTCTCTCTCTGATGGATTCGAGTGAGTAAAAGCAAGAAAGCAAGCATTTGGATTTGGATTTGGATTTGGATTGAGATCCGCAATGGCACCGAACAACAACAGAACCAAGGGATCCCATTTCTCTCTTCTCGCTTTCCTCTTTCTCTGCCTCCTCGCGCCGCTTCTCTTCTTCTTCTTCGCATCTCACCTTCACGGTCTCATTCTCTCATTCTCAAATCTCACTTCTTTTCAATTATTAGTTTTGTTTCTAGTGTTGGCACATCCACGTAGAGTGTCAAATAATAAATCAGATTTACAGGAATTCTAGATTACATGCTTGGATTCTCGATTTTTGTTTCTTAGGGACTTTCTAATTGTCGGGAATTAAAATAAAATGAGGTGTTATAATGTTAATTAATTGTGATTAATGTGTATTTGAGCTTTTGTTCCATGCGTATGCCTATGAGTTTTAAGTTGGTTTAATTTAATTACTTACTTCAAATGCATTCTGCAGATCAAGGTGATAATTCAGCTGTTTCGATTGAAAAGGTAGCCTCTGTTGTACATTTTGGGGTTTATTGGTTGTATAATTAGGATCTTGTTTGGATACACTTCTTCATTAGCACTTATAGAAGGAGACAATAAAAAGGTAAAATGAATTTAGTTTCTTGCATAAGCTAAAATCAACTTATGCACTTAATTTTGTAGACGTTTATTTATTTGAGGTGCATAAGTTGATTTTAGCTTATAAAAATGCTCAGTGCATTTTACTTTCTGATTTTCTTCTCCTATAAGTGCTATGGAGAAGTTGATCCAAACAAGACCATATATATATATATACAGCTGCTGGCTTCTTTTTTTTTATGTTTGTTTAAATGTTGCTGGTTGTAGCAGGTTGCCAAATTGAAAGAATGGCAGGCATTGCAGGATCTTAAATCGCTTTTTTCGAAAGAGGCAAGCGAAAGATGATATTTACATTATACTATTGTTCTGTATTTCATGTAATGTTATTATGTAAGAGTTCATTTGCATCCAGGGATTCTAATAAATGTTATGTTTCAGGTTCTTGATGTTATTGTGTCCAACACAAATGATGTGGGGCCTTTAAGTCTTGAGAATTTCAGAAAAAATAATCTGTCTGCTTCATGGAGAGTTGCTGGATTAAGGACTTCAAATGCTATGAATCAGGTTTGGAAAACTGATGTGCTTCTGCTAGAAGCTTTCATTTCCTGTTTAAAGAAAAAATGGCATTCTTTTGCTCTGTGATAATCCATTTTTTTTTTTAATTATAGCTAAACCAACCAGCAGACAATGTTAGACAAGAGAAGCAAAATGGGAAGGAAGGAGGATTTTCAGGTGGTATCGTATTGTTGGGTAATGTGCCTATGTTGTATTTTGGTTTAATTTCTTATTGAATACTTTTTATGAATGCAGTTGGTCGTTCTCAGTGGACTGACAGTCCTGTTCAGCTATCAAGAAGGGTAAGCATCATTAATCATTCGTGAATATTTTTCTTGTTTTAACTTGCATACAGCTTTTTCGGAAACCATTTACATATGTAAGTTTGAATTCTGGGGTAGTTTGCCACACCTTGTAACGTGGGGGGCACAGAGTTTGTGGCTGTCATGGAAACAACCTCACTAGTCACTGCTGATATATATGATCCTTCCCAAACCCCAATCTGACATGATGGTAGTCAAACATGCCGGACTGACATATTTTTTACTTCCGGCTGAATTGAAGTGCCAGAATATACCTTGACACATTGCAATATTACCATTTTGTCCATACATACAATATAAGTTGTTGGAGTGCCAATTTTAAGAAAAAAGTTCCACATGGAATAAGAATGTCCAAGTTGAGTTACTTGAGTATCATATAAGTGGCAATGACTTGTACACCTAATACCTTAAGGTTTTGGGTTATATTAGATGACTTGTGTGATTTTCATTTGGCCTGTTGATGAAAGATCTTGGTGGTATTTAGGCTTCCCTTGCAACCCAACAAAAATGGTTATCTCAAATTGAATTTTGTTAACTCTATTAAATTTATACTCAAGTAATTTAACCCAAGACTATCCTAATAATTCATTCTTATAACTTGTGGCTGATTATTCCCAAATTTAAAGCTTATTCTTCCTAAAGTAATTCTTCCAAAAAACATTTGACTTGAAAGCAAGTAAGCAACTGCATACCAATGTGTAAAGTTCAATGTTGTCTTGTCTGTACTGTGGAGTGACACTCTATTTTGGAAACAACAGAACAATTATGGAAATAAACTTTGTTTTGTTCTTTGTATATATCTTCTACAGCAATTAGTAGAGAAAAGGAAGGAAAAGCGTGCTGCTGAGTTGGTAAAACGGGATGATGAAGTAATTGTAAAACTTGAAGATTCAGCTATTGAACACTCAAAATCTGTTGATTCGGCAGTTCTAGGTAAATACAACATTTGGAGGAAAGAAAATGAGAATGAAAATGCTGATTCTACAGTACGGTTGATGCGAGACCAAATCATTATGGCTAAGGTTTACTTGAGTATTGCTAAGATGAAGAACAAGCTTCAACTGTACCAAGAACTGGAATCTCAGCTTAAAGAAAGTCAACGTGCTTTAGGTGAGGCAACTTCTGATGCTGACATGCATCACAGGTATGAAAGCTATGAGCAATTTTCTCTAAAGTGATATCCATTTGCTTTGCATTAAGCCATTAACCAACTTTACTATCTGTAGTGATCATGAAAAAAATAAAAACTATGGGCCGAGTTCTTTCTAAGGCAAAAGAGAAATTGTATGACTGCAAGTTGGTTACTGGGAAATTGAGGGCAATGCTACAAACAGCTGATGAGCAGGTTAGGGGATTGAAGAAACAAAGCACATTCCTTAGTCAGTTGGCTGCCAAGACCATACCGGATGGAATTCACTGCTTATCTATGCGCCTTACGATAGATTACTACCTCCTTCCTCTTGAAAAGAGAAAATTCTCTAGAAGTGAGAATTTGGAGAATCCTAGTCTCTATCATTATGCCCTGTTCTCGGACAATGTCTTGGCTGCATCTGTCGTTGTCAACTCAACTATTGTGAATGCAAAGGTGACTTAAACTGTCTTTTACCATACCAGTGTGTATGAGCATGTCTATATAGATATTTTTTATATATAGATGATGAATAATTTGTGCTTGCACTGTACAACCCGGGCATATTTTGTTTGTGCAGTGCATCCCTGACTCAGTAAATAACATAATTAACCTTTGCCTTCATTATCTTATGTTTGTGTCTTCAACATTGCAGGATCCTTCAAAGCATGTGTTTCACCTTGTTACTGATAAACTAAATTTTGGAGCCATGAACATGTGGTTTTTGTTGAATCCCCCTGGAAAAGCTACAATCAATGTTGAAAATGTTGATGAATTTAAGTGGTTGAACTCATCCTACTGCCCAGTCTTGAGGCAGCTTGAATCTGCAACAATGAAAGAGTATTATTTCAAGGCAGGCCATCCAACTACTACTGGTGCTTCAAATCTCAAGTACAGAAATCCAAAATATCTGTCAATGCTCAACCACCTGAGATTCTATCTTCCACAAGTTTATCCAAAGTTGGATAAGATTCTTTTTCTTGATGATGACATCGTTGTCCAGAAGGATTTGACTGGATTATGGGCTGTGAATCTTAATGGAAAAGTAAATGGTGCTGTTTTAACATGCGGAGAGAGTTTTCACCGATTTGACAAGTACCTTAACTTTTCAAATCCGCATATTGCAAAAAATTTTGATCCAAATGCTTGTGGTTGGGCATACGGGATGAACATGTTTGATTTGAAGGTGTGGAAAAAGAAGGACATCACTGGCATATATCACAAGTGGCAGAATTTGGTGAGCATTTGAACATAACATTGGTTTGCATCACATGTCTATTCTTTCATAATAAGATGACTACAGACAGATTTAACTCCTCTAAAGGGAGAGTTACCTTTTAGATGATAAAGTGCTGTTACAACCATTGATTGAAAAATTGACGGTTGTAATGTTAACAACTTCCATAGTTTTTTATTATGTGCACATGCATCTTATTACATCATCAACCATTGATGTTACAATATATGGTTATAACCCACTTTATCATCTAAAGTGAGACTCTTTAGAGGTGCCAAATCCACTTCAAATGATCTTTCCCTGACCCTTTTCTTCCTGATTGATTCCAGAATGAAGACAGAGTGCTGTGGAAGCTGGGGACATTGCCTCCAGGGCTGATGACATTCTATGGATTAACACATCCACTTAATAAGTCATGGCACGTACTCGGTCTGGGTTACAATCCAAGTGTAGATCGTTCGGAGATTGATAATGCGGCAGTCGTACACTATAATGGTAATATGAAGCCGTGGTTAGAGATAGCCATGACAAAGTATCGGTCTTACTGGACCAAATATGTCAAATTTAATCATCCCTATCTTCAGAATTGTAAGCTACGTGAATGATCCTGACAACTAAGTCCTAAGCACAGTGAACACTCATTTTCTCTGCACAATACCCTCCCCATCTCCTTTCTAGCTTGGCAATTTCAAGTGAAGTGCCTTGCTATGATCAAATGTCTAAGCGATTGGATCAATGCTTGTTTTGTGGTTACCCCCACATCATGTCTTTCCCACGTCACTATTTTTGCCTTTAATTCATTTTATTTGTTTACACTACCCTCACTGATTTGGAACAAGGTACATAAGTAGTATACCTTGTTTGCTATTATAAAATCCCTTCATTGTATACAATACTCTGATAGTACGACTGAACTAGAAATAGAATAACAATTTTTATGTATTCTTTCACTAATAGCTTTCTTGTTCAGTTTCGAGACCCATTTGGTGTTTTATGTATGCATATTGTATTGAATTTTTCTTCAAGTGCACGAGTCATAAGGAATTGATAAAATGACAAGTATTTGCTCTCACAATAATCGTGTGATTATTTAATTATCTAAGTTCATGATAAAATGAACTATTAAAGTTAATTAAATTAGGAAGAAAATTAAGCAAACCGAAATTAAGTAGGCAATGAAAACGGAATTCAATAGAATTAATCAAACTTCTGGGTGAGGGGTTGTATTATATCAACTAAATATCATTATTTATGAACAAGGGATTCTAGCTTAGAGATATAATTATCATATCTGCTTCAATTGATTTCTTTTGTTCTTATTTTTGCTCTCTTGACCTTTTTAAATTTTTCTTTTTGTTAAGCATTTGCCCCTCTCATACTATATCTATTATTTCCCATGGTTTATTACTTCGTTGTTTTTAATTCTTACTATTCTTGCTTTTTTTGTGTGTGTGAATAATTCTTACTATTCTTCTTATAACCAATTGGCTTTTTTTTTTCTGGTTTAAATTCTTACCAATTGTCTACCTTTGAATTTTTTGTTTTATTCCTTGCATGCTAGCGCGAACTTAACTTCAAACTTAAGGTCAAAGAAGTGAAGAACTATTTCTCCCTTCTTTTTCCATCATTGTATTTTTTTTTCATTCATTCTATTCCATACATTTTGTTGTAATTTGATTTTGCTTATGTTCTCCTAATTCCTACATCATAAAAAGGTACCATTTTTTTTCCTTTCTGCATTGCATCTTTTTTTTTTTATTTATGATTATCAGTTTTCCATCTCTCTTTCATTAATATATATATATAGTTCATTTGATTAGGATTTTCACAAAATGATTAGGAATTTCTTTAATATACTCATAAAATATAGTAATAAATATTGGTTACAACTTAAGTATATTTGTGTATTTCAATATAAGCATATTCTGCTGCTATAATATAACCATAAAAATTTTCCATCACTATAAATAAATTTGAGAGCAGTGGATTGTCATTACCAATTTGTTAATTAAATTTATTGCTATTAGTTATTACCAATTTTGTTCCATTCCAATGTACTAAATAAACTTATTAATATAGCTAATCTCAAAATTGTTAACAAATTTGGTAATCAAAGGATATTTCTTCTTGGTTTTCTTCCTTTAAGAGTTAGCTAGGTATAATTGTTTAGTTTTTCTAATGTGTGCAACATTCTACGCTTAAGAATAATTAATTACTTATTTTATCTAATTTAGATCAATATATTATTAATGATTCTTTCAGAGATAATAATTATCTTTTTCGTATTTTTCAGTTTCAATATCTTTCTCTTATTACATAAGTCGTTTTTAAGTTTTCATAATTAAATTAGTTCTTTAAAATGTAAAAGCAATCATATATTGATATATAAACTTTCAAAATTATAATCGATTTTAAGTGTTTTGTGCATGCATGATTATTAATTGCTGATTGCTATAATAGTACATCTACTCAATTGCATGGCTTAGCAGTTAGTAACCTAGCATGCATTTGGAAAACATGATGCGTGTGATTTATGCTCATACTAGTGGTAAAAAAGGTACACAAGCATAAATGTAATGAACTGTGTAACCCTTCCTTACTTAAATAAGATTATCTCCTGAGCAAGTGAGCAACTCAGCCAACACCACCCCAAAAATTTTATATATATATATATATATATATATATATATATAACCTAAAATTGAAAATCAATCAGTGATATAAATCATATCTGTTTCATTGAAAACTAAAATAAATCTTTTATTTGATGATCAATAGAAAATTAATTTTCTGGTTGCAATAACTACTCAATTAATGGTGACATTGCACGGTTTGGCATAGACATGAAAAAAGCCCGATATATACGTGATTTATGCTCATATTTGGCATATAGGTACAAATACACTGAACGCAAATAAATTTCAACGCTCATGATGGGGCCTCCTCGTTATGTCTTCTTAATTTCAAAATAGTGATACTTTTCCTTCTATTTAAGATTTTTGTCTTCTGCTGTATTGCATGCATGCTCCATTGCTAAGTTATAACGTACATTGTTTGCACAGCCTCTCCATCGTTTCTTAATTTCTCTTTTTCCTCCTATTCCAATTACTGAAACATAATAATATCAATACAACCTTCCCTCTTCACAATAGGCTCGTTCTTTCAAATCTCAATCATGCACCTTCTGCCAAACCTGCGACTCCAAAGAAGACACTGACATAGTCATAGAGCCTCTCAAACGCCATGGTGTTACCAATGTCTTAATTTGCCTACCCGAGTGGGTATTCTGTCAAACACTCCATTACCATAGCTAAGAACCATTCTCCCAAGCATGATATTGTTTCCAGATACTTGTGGTATACCAGTTGCAGGTGTGACCAAAAAGGAAGAACTAGCTAGGAGTATCAATCCAGATCGAAAATGTATGAAAGCGTTATAGTGGCATATATGAAGTATATATGCAATACATCGGGATATTAGATCAATGTGTTGTCCTAATTATGAGATTCACTACCATGGAACATGGAGAAATTAAGCAAAGAGGGGGAGAATAAATGGCAAAACTAAAGCAGACCATCAGCCAAAGAGCAATTAACAAAGTGATCGTGGAGAAAGCAGAGAGGGAATACTCCACGAGTATCTAAAAAAATTCCTGTTTTGGTCACGCGTGCAGCTGGTATGCCACTAGTATCTGCAAATTTTATCATGCTTGGAAGATTGGTTCTCATGGTATTGGAGCGTTTGAGTGCTCGATGTACATCGATGGTTCTTATACGATTCTTGTCTAGGTTCGGTAATATATCAGGTAATAGTATGTTTTTTACATATTCTTTTGTGTTGTTAGTTATAGAAGTATTGTAGAATTCTGACTTACTAAAGTATTTTCTGTTCATGGTCCTTGCTGGGATAATTTGATTGTTTCTGTTGATCGAGATAGATTGTTGCTAATCAAGATTATTATATATACATACAATTGTGCTTATTGTGCAATTAGTTTTTCAGGGAGCACCATCAAAGGAAGTTGATTCAGCTAAAGAAAGTTTCAGGCCAGAAAGATCCATCATCTATGTTAACACACATCCAGAAAGTTGTTTTTCAGGGAGCAATGAGCATGCATCAAGCTAGTTTGTTCTATCTATTTTTCTCTGTGTTTTTCCTTTTAGCAGGATATAAGGAACTGCTCATCAGGAAATTTTCGTTGGCTATCATGCATCATTTTCTTTCCTCAGATTACTTGAACCTCCGCTCCAAAGGGTCAGTCTCATTGACTATGAGTGCTGTAGCATTTGTTCACATTGTTGCAATGCATTTGAGTAGGAAGTCCCATATGTATAGGAACAAATTAAACAAAATACATATAACAAAGATTCATATGCTTCATGTCTTAAGAGTTTATTTGGTGATCAAGATAAAATAATATATATAATACCTTGTGATGTTTTATCATATACTAACCTCCAAATAGGATTCTAATGTTTTAAATAATATATGTTGAGTATGTTTTTTTCCCTTAGCAATGAACCCTACTTGTTGGGTTGAAGTGTGTTTACATGATATTAATTTGTAACCTTTTAAATTTTCAATGAAGCAAAAAGTTTAAAAGAGGGGCTTTCACAAAGAAAAAGCAATAATCTTATTGTGATAAAAAAAAAACCTTAACCTTACTCAATTGTATATAATTAAGCACCCTATTGTACAAAATCAAACTTTTAACTAATATTTTTTATATCCTAAAAAAAATATTATTTCTGTTTTTTATCTCCTTGTGGGTCAAAGAAATACGTATTAATAATTTTGTTAATTATTTTTTAGGTGATACTGTCTTTATCATTTCAACTTTTTTTGTTTGTTTAAATTTAAAAACATTCAATGCATTCAAAATTATATTAAAAATCAACTTATTTCATATTTAAAATATCACAATCAAATTATAAAATTAATAAATCATAGGTAAATCACCATTAAATTAAATTGCAACAATCTTCCTTATAAGGGTATATAGTGTGTAATGAATTTTTTTTTTATAACATGGTGTGTTAGTGTATTTGGTCTAACATCTTTGATAGATGGCTGTGTTTCTTAAGCATGCTGACAGGGGCTTGATTCTATGGTCGTGCATATAGAGAATACTTTATTGGAAGAGACAAAATTCATCTCGATGATCTCTACATCTTGAGAGTTAGTCTTATGAGACGTGAGAATACTTTGCTTCCAAAAAAAAAGTAATGTATTTCAAATAATAAAAGATTTAATGTAGGAAAATAAAGAAGAATTTTGATGGAACCTCCATAGATGTCAATATAATTTATTTATAATTAATTTTAAAAAAATTAATATGCATAGAGCGTATCAATGATCACAAAATATAATTACACCAGGAATGTCTACTCCTTCCTACCATACGAAAGGACATTCCTTTGGTTGCATACATGCCAACTTTTATTAAAAGATCAGTTATGTAATTGGTTAGTGATAGTAAAAGTGATCCATCCTTAACATGTTTTACTTCAGTCCCAAGAAAGTAGTCTAGAGACCGAACATGTTTAAGTGAAAAGGATGCATTGAGATTGGAAGTAAGCTCTTTGATTAGAGAGGAGGAGGTGTCAGTGATAAAGAATATCAACGAATAGTAGCATAGTTTGATAGGGATTGCAAAGGAGGTTGGAGTCGCAGAAGCAGAAACCATGAACAAAGGGAATTCCATAGTTATAACAATAACAAAAAAAAAAATGTTTTGAATCACTTTAATTTCCAATGAAATATATGAATTTTTACAATGTGTGTTTTATTGCACGTCCCTGTGAAACAATTACAGAAAAAGATGGTACAACTAACACTGAAGTGCCTTTTCTACAAGTGTTCACTCTATTTCCATTAACAGCAGCCTCAGAATATGAAAAAAGAACAAAAAACAAAGGTAATATTATATATCTACTGTGAAAAGCTTAAACTAAACATTCAAGGTCATTTCATTACTATTGCAGTGCCGAAGGGGGGATTACTGGTGCAGCGGTTTGGCACCACCACCAGTCTCCTCCACATTGACAGGAGTATTTGAACCACTCCTTCTGGAACTACCTTGCCCTGTGATTGTCCTTCCCATGAACTTTCCTGCTCTGCTCAGTCCACTACCAACAGCACCAAGACCGCTGCCGACAAAACCAACTCCGGCACCAATGCCGCTGCCAACAAGCCCGGCTCCAGTACCAATTCCAGTCCCCACAAATCCAGCTCCTGCACCAATTCCAGTCCCCACAAGTCCAGCACCAGTAGCAACACCAGTACCAACCATTCCAACACCGGACCCAACTGCTGACGCTGCTCCATCTAGCGCATCCATTGTAGTTCCTATAACTCCCTCTTCTTTAAGTTTCTTCCTTTCTTCTAGTATATTTTTCTCTGCTTCTAGTGCAACCAACTGTTCTTCCTTGTTAAATTGGTGATAAAAGATCTGAAATTCCAATAAGATTGACTTTTAATCCAGTGAACATAGGGAGGGTCGGAGGGATTAAAATATGCCAATGATGGTATGATTAGAAATGGTAGAGGGAAAGAAAAAGGGGAGCGGAGCCGGGGGGGCGGGGGGTCACTCTCAATTTACATCTATATCATAGCGCCAGAAACTATGTACTGATGTTAATCATAGCCAAATGCAAACAAATCAATGCATGTCTATTTATACCTTTATTGTTATGGTTCCTCGATCCTTCTTGTCTTTCACTTTCAGTGTATCAAGTGATGACAGCATCCTCAATTCAAACTCCTTTTCAGTTTCTGGTTCCATGCCATTAAGTGGTAATTTTACTATTCCCAATCGCTTATCTTGCCCAATGTCTTTATCAAAAACCTATTTTCAGAGCCATGAATGAAAATTATTTATGATAGTTTTATTAACTCAATCATGGCACAAAAACAGTTTAATAAGGATTGCACAGTTAGAAGGAGAAAATTTGAAGATTTTTCAAACTAAAATATTAACAGGTGTAGACTGAGAAAACAGATTATAAACCTTCAGGGGGAGAAGATAAAGTATCAACTAGACAGAGTCGGCTACATATATCACACATGTCCATTGTTATGTCAAAAACCAAGAGTTTAGGATAAGCCAATTAGATCTAAGTCCTTTTTAATAGTTCACTTTGAGTTATTCATGATCTTCTACCTCTAACTACTGGGCTACCCTCCATCTAATCAACGGCTCACAATGGGACATCAATAAGTCTTACTCACACATGCCCAAACCATCATTAAGTGTAATTCTAATATTCTACCATTTCTTTTTCTTTCAAGGGTGCTACTCCTACTTTCTCTCTATTATATTCATTCATGATCTTATTTTTTCTTGCATGTCCATTCACTCCTTACAACATTCTTATCTTTACAACAACACTTAAGCTTATATACTCATGAAGGTTCATTAGTCGCTGCATGATTTTCCTTTAAGCTTAAACAACACCTTTTGATAAAAAATAACACCAGAAGCATTCCACCATTTCATTCACCTAGCAAGAATCCTAAGATTTATATCTGCCTCAATCTCTTCACCATTATGTATGATATGTAAATTTTTAACATCACAATCAGGTCGTATCATGGTCAGCTTGCAAGCATCTCAACTAATGATTAAATAAATAACAGTTATAACTTATAACAGAATGAGTGACACAAAAGAGAATTAGTTGTGTAAAACCTCGACAATGAGTGATTGGGTCTCCTTGTCCTCTGCAATCAAGTCAAACACCTCATTCCAAACAGGATTCAAGTTGTTATCAATAACCTTTGTTTTAACCTTAAACAGTGGTCGAATATACAACACTGCATAAGGGTCAGACTTCCCAATCATTTCCATATTCTTTAGGTTATTCGCTTTAATTACAGCCACTCTAAGCGTTCCCTGGGGTTTAAGCTCCAATTCACTGCAAAAAAACAAAGGTGCTTAAGCAGTGTAAAATATTTGAGCATCACAATTAAAATTGGCGTGTTCCTAAATACCAATTTGTTTTTCTTTTTCAAGGGGGCAGAGGAAATAGAAAATGAAACAGAAGCTTATTCTTTGAGGAATATTTCTACAGCAATTTCAAACAATTTAAAAAACTGTTAATCAGATATATTAATAAACCACATGTTTTTATCTGCATGCAGATAGAAATACAATACAGTAAAAAAAAAAAATCTTCCATAAGATTCACATTACCTAGTATCAACAGGAATGCCCCCAAGAGGAACAACAATCCTATGAGGCCATTGGAGCGTATCGGTAACGATTGAGTTCACCATATCCTATTGGAAATTGCAGAAAGAGTGTATTATAAGTATTAATTAAAAATCAGTAAAAGGTGAATGGGGCAAGTACATAAAATAGAACTCACATCAATCATATCTGAAATTCCAGGAAGTGCCGTCAAACTTCCACCAACAGCCTTCAAAGTGTAATCAATTCTAGGCTTTGGCTGATTAGATGTTAATGAAAAAGTCAGTGAAAATAATATTAGCATCCCAATTATCATGTAGTAGGAAATGCTGATAAAATTAGTCCAAGAATTCAATTTGAATATTGACTTAGGTTGACAAATTAAACACCTAAACTATAAAAAAAATCATCACACTCTACCATCACCCTATGATAAGTTGGTAAGACCACTGAAGCTAATAGTTAATGTGATGAGCATATATGTTTAATATGAAGGGATTTATTATCTAGATTTTTCAGATTTTTGTTTAACCAATTGAATGTAACATCTCATCAAAGGAAAACATGCATATCCAACTTCAAGTCAATGGGAGAGCACAAAAGGGCTTGCACAAAATGGGAGATTGTGAAACTCAAGTGTATCATCACCCCCCACACCCCTTTTTCATTTTTCCATCTCAAAGGTTACCTCAGCAAGTAGGGCAACGACAACAGCAGAAATACAGGGAATCTCATCGGCAAGTTGGAATATAACACGGATAATAGTGAAAACCTGGAGATCCTTTAACTGAAGCAAAAAACAATGACACTCAAAATTTTGAAAAAATTCTTATAGGAATGTGAATTCAACATGGAAAAAACACTGGGAGTCTAACCTGAATAGGGATTGATGCAACAAGTGCTTCAACAGCCAAAACAATATTGGGATCACCACCCCAACGGAAATCAATGTCCATTATGATTTGACCTTTGTTAAGACTCTGAACACGAATACCTGCATAGATGAAGAATGTATTAATCCTTGATATATGAAAACAATTCAACAGAAAAATTAACAAAGGGAGAAACAATAAGGCTGGTAATAAAAATTGCATTTCACAACATTTTGTTTGATCTTACTGAATATTATTGACATGTGTAGATCAAACATTTTAATACAATCTCATCAATGCAGCACTCGTTTTCATATATTTATAGATTTTATTTTAACAAACAGTTAATCAAATAGCATAAACAGGGAAAAAGTAAAACCAAAATGGACACAAAAAATTTGAATAACCTGCTTTTGGATTAAGTCTCAAAAATTTGTTACATATGAAGCAGCCTAAAAGAAATGTTGTCAAAATTGAATGACAAATCAACCTCGGCTGAATTTATACATTTATGTGCAGTAGTAAATTTAGCAGGGGAAAAAACAAAGAGAATTATATCGATCAATACCTTCAATTTTTGGAGCAACATTTCCAAGGGAAAGCTTGCTGAACTTCAATGAAGAAATTCCAGTTGGTCTGTACTCTTCCAATAGTGGTTCAACAGATTCTCTAATCACCAATGTTGCTGCCTAAAAGTAAACATAACCCAAATCAAGAGAAGGTCGGCAATTTAAGCAATGCAGGAATACTCTTCTGAAGCGAAGATTTGCAAGAAAACCAAAAAAGAAAGGTCTCCTAGAGCCTAAGGAAAGAAAGATGGACGTTGCAGAGAACAGGGATATTTGTTTATACATATATATAAAAAATGCATTGTTCCCAAACCTAAGGATTACATTTCAAGTTCTTATCACAGAAATCGCCTCTTAACTGAGGGTAAAGCTGCATACATCTAATCTTCCCCAGATCTCAAATGGTGAGAATTAAATTAATTGAGGGAAAGGAGGAGAAATACAACTAAAAGGTGTGATTCAGGACAAGTAAGCTGATCATAACCATATATTACAGTAATGTTCATATCACCTCAGTATGTGGTTATAATTGATGACAATGAACATGACAAAATCAAGGAATGGGTTATCAGAAGCAGCAATCTGATAGGTACTGGTTCAAGGAATTTAGTGTCTCCCCATAATCATCAGATCCAACATACTCTCTTTTCCTCCTTAAAACTGAACTACTGGGGTTTTAGAACTAGAAAGCTCTATCGTGTCATACCATAATAAATAAATAAATCTAATAAAAAGTACAATTAAAAATATTGTGTGAAATAAATAACATATTACAGAAGGGAAACATCAAGAGACATAGCATAGAAAATATAGTAAAAAATCAACAACACCTCAAAAACTGTTGTATTATCATACAAACATATAATATGTGTGAAAGTTTACTCACATCTGCCACAAATGGCCAAAGTTTGGACAGCTGCTTGTTCAGCCATTTCACCTGAAAATGCCAAGGCAAGGAAGGTCATACACAGAGAACATGCACAGTAATCAATTGGGAAATAAGAGACAGTGTTTCTATATTTTGACTTTGCAGCTGCATTTGATGCTTTTCTAATGATATATACCGGATTAACTGGAATAAAAGGAGGATGTGTCAAATCATTTCTGTAGAAAGCTAAGTAATCACAATAACAGATGAGAATCTCACCTGCTCATATACAGGAAAAGATATC
This sequence comes from Glycine latifolia, assembly GCA_013407115.1. Classification (NCBI taxonomy): domain Eukaryota; kingdom Viridiplantae; phylum Streptophyta; class Magnoliopsida; order Fabales; family Fabaceae; genus Glycine; species Glycine latifolia. The sequence goes on from CM023949.1 coordinate 34,893,807, forward strand.
CATTCAGGAAAATTATCCCCACAGATTTTCTTTAAGTCATCTCTGCTAAGGGACCCAAGGAGTTTAACGTCAACTGCCTGTAGAGAAAAATGAAGACTGTTAGGATAAGGAAAATAAGATATATATATATATATAAAAATTATATGCACATATTAAAGCAATTTTTTTGTTAAATATAAATGTGTTCAGCCCAGAAAGGCCCTTGGGCCTTGAGTCTTGTTAGTGCCTACGTATTCATCATTAATATGAATCCTTCTAATTTATGATGCCTTCCTTTTTTATTTTCTTTTTTTATGCCCCGATTTTCCTTGTCTTCTACCAGGGCTGTAGTTTAATCTATAGAATCCAGGATCCGTCCGGACTTCATGCTGAAGTCCACAGGCATAGGATACAGACATATGACTGAAAAACTTGTAACTCATAACAGTGATAACAGTGTCAGATGTTACTAGCAAAGTTTCCTGGTTTAAATTTTCCCATCACACCCAATTTATAATATCAGGTAATAGACCACTGTGCAGTTTCACACAGACTTACATTTATGCACTTATAGACTTGTACTTCATCACACTACAGACCATGACAATTACAGACCATGATATATTTCTTGTTTCAAAATTAATATGCCACTCCAGTTATTGCAATGCAATCCTAACTTCATTTTAGCATTCCTCAATGCAGGATTCAGAAAAGGAAAGAAAACACATGATGGCACATACAAAACACATGCACCCACCAGACATATATATTATGATTTAAAAAAAAAAAAAACTACGTACCCCAATGCCCGGAGGTTCCATGCTATGCGCAGGTAAGGGGGACGGATATTGTACGCAGCCTTACCTTGAATATTTTGAAAGTGAATTCATTATTAATTTACAACTTTCTCTCTTTACACATTGTTTCTCATTGGTGAGTGTAGTTTTTTCAGTTTAAATCATATTTAGGCTCTATTTGGATTGTGGAACAGGGGGATGGAAACTATTCCTGTGTTTGGATGCAACTTTGGCCAGGGGGTGGAAAGAGCCAAAAGGGAAAGCAGGGTTGTCTATTCTTTTCCCAACACTGGAATGATTCTTGCCTTTTCATTAGAAATTGGCAACTTACCGTTTTACTTAATTAGCCTTGACACTAAAAATAAAACCACCAAGTCTATCCCATTAGGTGGAGCAGCTATATGGATCAATCGACATCATTGGGCTCTATCAAAGACCAAATTTCAGTAATTTAGAAAACCAGAGTATGGTGTCTTTTTTAATGGTTTCAGAAAACGCTAAAGAACCTAGATAAAACAGCCTTAATTAGACTCCACCCAGAAATTTTTTTCATATCAGTTCTTTCACATTCAAACTGAACCTTAAGAGCAGGTATTGGCTAATGTACAATATTTTGAATCAGTCCTACATCACTTGACAAGTTGATGTTTTACGATTAAAAAAACAACAGGAGCAAACATGAGCCTGCATAAAGCAGAAGATGCACAGCTTCGGAGTGTAAGGGTATTTGTCTTAGGGACACTCAATCTTGGAATTCATTGTTCAGAGAACAGAAAAATGACTAGACATTCGACTCAACAGTACCTCTCCAAGTGAAGAAAATCAGTTCTGAATAGACAAACCAACATAACTACTGTCTTTCTTTGCCATTTGAGTTTTCATAATCAGAATTGAAATACTAGTTTACTTGAATCTACTCTAATAGCTTAACAAAAAATACTCTTTCTACTGCTGTACTATTATTATTCTTTCTCACATTGATTGCACATCTTCTATATGAATGACATGCTTTAATTATAAAAATAATTAAAATGTGCCACTAGGTTACCATTAGCCATTCCAATAACCTTTTAATGATCTTCCAAGATTTTCTTTCAAATATTGAAAGACTCACGCACTGATTGATTACATCTTTCAAATTCATCAACTTTTCTTCAACTTTGCCCAGTATAATGAAATTATAAAAAATAAAATAAAACGCACCAGTAGGTTATCATTAGCCATTCCATAAACCTCTGGATGATCTGCCAGATTTTTATTTAAATATTCAAAGACTTCACTCACTGATCATTGATCATCAACTTTTCTTCAACATTGCCCAGTACAATAAAATTCATAAAAAAAAAAATTCTTTCCAAAACATTGATCATCAAAAAATAAGCAGAACAAACCAAACCATCATACCTTTGCAATTCTCTTGGCGCTACGGTACGTCATCATGCGTTGCCACGCAGCCATCAATGCTATGCCCAGTACCATCCCCAGAAATATCCCAGAAAACAACCCCATTTTTCCCAGATTCCAAACAAAGCTGAAAACACACACCAAAAACAAATCAAAACCAGAGATAGCCAAATGGAAAAAGCAAGCAAATTTACGAAACAAACCATCAAAACAACGCATTAATCAAGCCAAAACAGAAACTTACTGTGAGATTTGAGAAAAGGATCACAGAGGGTCAAAATTTGGGAAATGAACACCAATTGGGATGAGAATTGAAAAAGACACCAAAAGGTGCAACTGAAGTTTTATTTTTCTATTTTGATTTTTGTAGTAATGGAAGAATCTCTTTGTTTCTCTTTGTGCGTGTGTTTCAAAACTGTGATTTTTTTTCTTATTTGTAACGTAAAATTGAGGGATTGTGGTGAGTTATTTGCCTCTTCCTTCGCATGATTGGAATGAAACTTGTAAGGGACTGACTAAACTCGTTCAGCATCAATTTACCATCCTTCCGTTTTCTTTTTCTTGATGCATTTTATTGGTTTTTTCGGCACTTTCATTCTTACGCAAGTTTCATTTTCTTAATAAAATACACGTGGTCACGTCCACTCTGGCTAATTTTTATAAATAATACAAATTTAATCAATATTTAGCAAAATGTTGCAACTGAAGCAATATTTAGCAAAATGGGGTACCCAAACACGCCCAAATGGGGCGTGTTTCAGTCCGTCTCTAATTCCGTCTCTATTTCGGTCTCTAACACTTTTTAACACAATATTGGGGTTTTTTTTAAAAATCCGTCTCTAATTCCGTCTCTATTTCGGTCTCTAACACTTCTTTACACAATATTGGGGTTTTTAAAATTCCGTCTCTAATTCAGTCGCTAGCACTTTTTTTTACAGAAAATTGTATTTTTTCCAAATGTGTTGTAACCAAACGTGGCACATGCACAGGTGGACATAATTTTGAGCGTTTTGACATAAAATACGCCTCTATCGGATATCGGATATTTCTATCAAAACTTAATCTTAATATTTAAAATGAGTTCGGCAGAATAAGAAGAAGAAGGCAAAGTAGAAAACGACACCGTTATTGATTCTTCTTCATCCGTCTGTACAGTGTAGTCTAGGCATGCACCAGAGCATGACCAGTAGTCAATAACCAATGCAAAACACTCGAAATTAAGAGAAATAACTAAAAAAATAAAAAACCTAACATTTGCTAAATGCACCCCCATTTTTGATAAGCTTAATCTTAAGGTATGAAATAATAACTTTTGATAGAAATATCTGATGAAGGCGTATTTTATGTCAAAATGCTCGAAATTAAGAGAAGTAACTAAAAACATAAAAAATAGCATGCAATTCAGTAATTAAATAAATAAAAAATTAGAAAATAAGAAATCCTGAATCTTAAATCTCAATTTTGAGGCACTTAGAGGTCTCATTTGAGAAAAAATTTTGGGCAAGTCCCCCCTTTAAGGGGGTACTTGGCCAGGCCTTCTCCTCTCAATTACGAACGCGTGGCCACCAATTTCGCCTCAATCGGACATCCCAGTCAAAAGTTATGACCTTCCGTAATTTACGAAAACACCGCGAAAACCCCACACCCCCTTTTTTTGCTGCCACGTGTCATCCTGTGCACAAACACGCCCCATTTGGGCGTGTTTAAACACGCCCCAAATGGGCGTGATTGACTGCCCCATTTTGCTAAATATTGCTTCAGTTGCACCATTTTGCTAAATATTGATTAAATTTGTATTATTTATAAAAATTAGCCCGTCCACTCTTCTTCCCTAATTATAAGAAATTAATTTATAGTTATTAAAAAAGTTACTCTCCGTCCAAAATATTACCTATGTTTAAGATTTTTTCAAAAGAATCAAGAAAAATCAAGAAAGTAAATATTCTAATAGAATTAATATTTATTATTAAAATATTATTATCATTTCTCTTAATTTTAATAAATATATCCTTAAGTCTTTCCATACAAAATTATTTATTATAAAATAAAATTAAAATAGATATTTGAATATCCATTAAAAAGTGAGAACATCAATCATTTTCAAAAAATTTCAAAGACTAAAACTTCAATTATTTTGAGATGGAAAAAGTAGTAGTTTATTTAATTAATAATATTAAATTTATCTTTAATTATAATATTTTTTAAAATTAAATTTATCCTTAACTAACTTTATTGGAAACATACTAATCTTCTTCAATCTTCATAAAAGAGAAAAAAAGATAATTCAAAGTATTTTAGTAAAAGAATAATCAATGTATAACATGAATAAAATGAAATCTTATAATAAGACACAAAAAAGTTCTCGATATTGTCTTAAAAAATAGGAATGGAGGGAGTAAAATTTATAAAATAGTATTTTACCAAGTAAATTATTTTTTAATTTATTTAAGTAAAAAATTTAGAGCACATATATTATATAGGTTGAATTGTAATTTTGGTTTCCATGATTTTTAATTGTAATATTTGTTCTCCTACTTTTATAAACTTTTAATTTTATGTCTAATAGATTATTAATTATTATTTGTGGTTATTAGAAATATTAAATTAATTATAAATTAAATAAAATTATTAATCATTAAAAAACTTTAATAAAAGACTATTAATCTTAAAATGGTGTTACTGTTGATGGAATTCGTATAAGACAATGAAAGTAAAAGAGATATTTGCAAAGAGGAGGAACACAATGTCATAGAATATTGGGGTTAATAATTTTTTATTTTTTAATAATTAATGGTTTTGATCATTTTATAAATAATTAATAACTCAATTAATCAAAATTATTTGTTAATAATTTATCAGAGGAATCAAAACTATCAATTTATAAGACTAAAGGACCAAATATTACAATTAAAATCTAAGAAGACCAAAATTATGGATTTAAGAAATTAGGAAACTAAAATTATAATATACTCTATTTCATATTTTAATTATTAAAATAATATTTTTAATATATATTTTACTTTTTACCTATACAAATATTGGAATAGTGACGAAGGATTGGGGTGCTTTTTTGGTGCAAAACTTTTTATTTTACAATGCGCATAAAATATTACTCTTTAGAAAACGTAGTTTATTTATTTATTTACTCGTCTTTATCTGTTTCTCATGACTCATTTTGAACAGAACACCTGGCAAAAATAGAAAAATCTTTTGCAAACAAGTCATTAGTTCAACACCAAATTCAACAAGTGTAAAATTATTCAAGGTCGCAACTTTCCAAGCTCACAACAAAAAGACAATCAACTCACTCATCCTCTCCGATCGAGAGCTTATGCACATATTGCTTGTCTATTCCATATGAGATTTCAAGTCATTTTCTTTAAGATTTTGGGTTATGTTTGGGTTGGTGCAAAAAAAAAGAACTAATTATAAGTGTACAACAATTCGTTAAGTGACTAAGGGTCGTAATCATCCTGTCCAAGATCACAACCTCCTGAGCTTGCAAAAAAACAATAAACTCTCTTATCCTATGTGAGGGCACATTCACATATTATTTGTCTATTTCAAATGAGATTTAATGTCATTTTCTTTTAAAAAACTGTTTGGATAATGGAATGAAGAGAGATATAGTAAAAAGGAGAAATTATGATTCCATTATTTCATTGTAAAATTGAGGATAAAACATAATGAATCAGGATGAGTCATGTTAATTTCACTACTTAAGGAATTTTAAATAAAAGTAGACTATTTTTTTAGAAGAAATAAAAGTAGACTATTAAAAATGAAAACATATGTTTGTCCTTATAAATGATTAAAACAGTTATATGAAGAAAAAAAATTAGTAATTATTTTGATGGTAAAAATTAATATTTCAATTCGTTCGGATACTAATGTAATTACATGATAATCTTTATTTGACCGATTCAAGAGTTTAAAGATACGATGAACTTTATTATCCTATAGTTAATAAAAGACAAAAGAACTCATTCATTAGGGATATAACCAGGTTAGATAAACGCACAAGGCTTGGTCCATACAAAGGTTTAGTTTAGTGCAGCTAACTCATTTATTAAATAAGACAGACCAAAGCTTTTGTTATCAAGCCATCTAAAAGGCCTTTTATAGTTCTGCGGTCCCAAGTTATTGACTTAACTTTTTTTAAACTTAAAAACATCATTTCATTGTTCCACATCAATTAGTTCATGATGAGAAGGAGAAAAAGGCTAACTTAAATTCTGATTAAGACATAACGTTTGTCTATGATTGACATCATAGCTACGTTTCATTCCCGGAATCATCGTAGGTGTAGAAACAAGAAAATTTAGTCCATCAACAGTTGTTCAATATCTAATTGAAAAGGGTTTGGGCTACATTAACTATCACATACGAACACTAGACAATCTTAACTCCATTGAGGATCAAAATTTGCTTATGTTTCAGACCATTCATAACATAAACTTGAAGCTCATCGCAAGGTGTGGCTGATATGACTAACATATAGTAATGATGTGGATGAAAATAACGGTTAAATCGTTTAGAATAAATGATTAATTCGTCTTTAAATTTAACAAAATTAAAAAAAATGACGATATTGTAATTTGTTTCATCTAGATCCTAGACATATGTCCCTAAATTAATTACTTACAATCTTTTTAGAACCTGAACATACGTTAATATTATGACTTATGTCAGATATTGCATGTAACTTTAGACTAAAGTGGGTGATGATAAATTACAATTTTCAGTGTCTATTTTTTAATTTTGTTAATTTTAGTCACACATTATTCCCTTATGATATATTTTGTTCTTCTTTTCACACATCTTACTAAACTTTAAAAAAAAAATGGCCAGAAAATATTATTATTATAAGTATCGTGCAACAACTAAAAATTACAACAACTTCCACTTCTCTACAGTTCCCCTAAGAAGAAGCATAGGATCTTCTTATCCAAAATGCTGTTAACTATAAAGAATAAAAATTAAAAAAACTCACAAATGAACGAAATGTTAAAAGGAAATGATAAAAAAACAAGTCCAATATTTCGGCGTCCGCGGAAACTCTGAGCTGTAACAAAAAATATCCAATGTTGCGCACCCACCGTAAGCTAACCTATTCCTCACTGAAACTACAGCAGCAACGCCACAACGAAGCCGTAAATAACCACGCGCACGTCAGCGCTGCTCGCGAAAGCGCCGCCGCTGGGAGACTGCGCCACCGATGACCTTCCCTCTAACACAAGTACACTGTTCAAACTATGATCACACTGGATTCACAACTAATATTTAAAAAAAAAAAAAGCACCAATTAATCAATAGAAAAAAATAAAAATAAAATAGGAGTCATAATAATAATATGTCAACATGGCTAAATCCCGTGGACATTCTTAACAATAATCCCAAATGATTTCACTGGAGATCTTGACAATGGGAGAAATTTCAGAAGGTTCAACCATTGCATGATATTCCTCTGTATCTGACTTCTGTTTAACGAGGCTGATGATTGTAATGCCAAGCTCATCAATGCGCTTGAGATGCCGATTAATTTGTGAAATGATTTTTGCATAAAAAAGGGTGCATGGATAGTGCAGCATAAAATGTTTTCTTGTAGTCCCATCTTTGAACAATACTAATCCAAGCAAGATATTATGAAAAATCCTTAATGGCCAGGCTTTTCAAATCCAGATATTATCCAAAATACAAAAATAACATACCCCACAAACAACGCCACTAATCAGAGTAAGAAATCAATAATAAGCAGGAAGTACCATTAATAGCATGTGATGTCATAGTATAGTATATTTATTAAAATTTAAAATAGTGGATGCTACACGGTTTGGTCAGCAACTATAGATTAATTAAGATTAAGATGCTTCATACTAAACAATTCTTTTTATATAGCTATTATTCTTTTGTTAAATGGTTTTTCATTTAACACTTCTGCAGAACATTAAAATATTTTATAATAACAACTTGGAAAAATCTCAATTGCCAACACTCCAACGATCTCTTGTACCACTGGTTACTGATGTCTTCTGTCTCTTTATATCCCTCGCCTGCAAAAAGAGATAATGGGTTAAAAGCCAATTCATATCAAACCAGCCCAAAAAAGTATGGTTGATTATGTCTTCTGTCTTCTGTCACAGACCCCCAACTGTAAAGAAAGTGACAGTTCCCTTTTTACTCCCTAAAAAGTGACGTGAGAATAAAAAAAAAAAAAAGAAGGTTAAAATATGTATATGATTTTTAAAAAATATTTAAATTTTATATTTTTTAATAAAGCAAATTGTTTTTTTATGATAAATAAATTTTTGTTATTGTTACATAATAAGTTGTTATTTGTTATTAGTTTCTTACGAAGAAGACTATGATAAAAACGAAAAAAATTATTAAAAATAACATAAAATTTGTTAATTTATAAAGAATTTTGAAAAATAATAAGAATAAAAAATAAAATATTGATTTTTTTAGAGACTCAATATAAAGAAATATTTTTAAATATTTATTAAACATCTCAAATCATATTTTAACGTAAAAGAATTATCATTTTTAGGAGAATGAGACAAAGTTTGAATATCTAGCACTTTTTGCGGAAGCTTCCATTCAAGACACATGTTTCCCTTTTCTTCCTCTTATCATTGGTCATTACTTTTCTCACGTTTTAATTTCTTCCTGATGTTAATTAATATATTTTTTACTTGTTTATTTTTATTATCAATACTAAAAATGCCCCCTTCTTGAGCCGGTGGAAGTGTGGAACCATGCCTAAATGTTTAGTAGGTAGTTAAGGGAATCTGTTTTAAGTATTTGATTCTCATCGATAAAAAACAAAAATTAATAATTTTTAAATGACCCCTTTTCAGTTTTTATCTGTTTTAACTATCCCTTTTAGTTGCATATATATATATATATAGTTGTAATATACCAATTGATCTAATCAGGATATTATTGTAATATTCTTTTTGCCTTCAATAAAATATGTATTTCTTCATCTCTGTTACTCTTGTTCCACACATTAATACTGTCTTCTCCACATGGGTATATTACCCTAAACAAAATACAAATAAGAACCTAATGCCCATATCCACTGTCATCATGAACATTCGTAAATAACAACTAGTTTATTTTATTGCCATGCCTTGATTGATTAGAACAGAATCAATGTTAAAATTTATTAATTATATATGTATTTAGTTTGGTGGTGAAATGACACCGTTCAGTCAAACTTGATTTGACTCAAAACTAGTATGCTTTGTTGTTAAAATAAAATTACTTTTAATCGAGAAAATCATAATAAGGCTGAAGCAAGTTGGTTATGCTTAATGTAAAATTAGTTTAAATGTTGATCTTTTACCTGTTATATTTACTCTCATTTATTTTAATGTAACTTAATATTTTTATTATCTATTTCATATATATAATTTTAATATTTTTATAGGATTATGGACTTTATTTCAAAAGTAAAAATATTACACATTTTTATAAATCAGCTCATCTAAAATCAATTCTACACATTCAAACACACACTAAGAACTGATAAAAAAAACACACACACACTAAGGAGATAGCCGAAACTGGTTTGCCATTCGTACCTAATGATGTGACAATGCAATGTGTGTTTATCAAGAAGAACATAGCATCTATACATTTACATCTAAGTAGAGGTGCACAAGAGCAAGTGAAGCAACACCCTAGGAGACATAAGCGATACTGCTCAATGAAACTATGATCAAATCAAAAAGGAGTCAAGACAAAAGGTCCAAGTAAGAAGCCATCCATTATCCACACTTATACAGCATATTGCTATTCAAAGCTGCCAAACCTGATACGAGTACTAGTACTAGTACTAGCCTCTTTCTGCATCATCTTTTGCTTTTGCTTATAATAAGAGGCTTTCACATCCTGGCAAATGGTAGCAGGCTCAGCCATTGCCTCTTTCTGCATCATCTTTTGCTTTTGCTTATAATAAGAGGCCTTCACATCCTGGCAAATGGTAGCAGGCTCAGCCATTGCCTCTTTCTGCATCATCTTTTGCTTTTGCTTATAGTAAGAGGCTTTCACATCCTGGCAAATGGTAGCAGGCTCAGCCATTGCATGCTCACGTTCCCCACTATCTGTTGTAATAGGTATAGGTCGGATGAGAATGATGCCAAGCTCATCAATTGTATTTAAATGCCGTTCTGTGAAAAAGTCTTCCCATATACAAGTGCTCATGGATGGTGCAACAAAAAGTGGCTTCTTGTAGTCCCATGCTCGCACAACGCTTGTCAGAAGATTATCACACAACCCTAAAGCAATCTACAAACAACATATTTTTACTTGTAAGAAATAGAAGAAGAAAGAGGCAATTAATTAACTGCATTCATGCATATGCGAAATCATGAATCATATGTATTTTACATTCAATATACGAAATAAAATATGAGTCTGTTCGAATTAACTAATCATAACTAGTCTTTACAACAGTAACAACAAGGTATTCTTCGTTACATAGATCACACGATATTATTTCTAACCATAGCGAGTCTTTATATAATAAAAATTGCATTTTCTGTCTCCAACATGCATGAACACATTGTATTACTCAACAATAGAGAAGATGAAAATCAAATCATGATGATTAGGAACATATATAATAGATTAATCATTATCGCATGACAATTAATGTAGATAGAAAAAGACAAAAACCAGCATAGTTTGATTGATTACCTTGCCAAGAGTATTTGTTGACAATGGAGCAATGACCATGATATCAGCCCAATTACGAAGCTCAACGTGAAGCATAGCAACACCTGGCTTTCTTAAACTAAGCCACTCATTCTCATCAATAGATGCAAGTTTATGCTTGGGAGTTCCATGAAAACGCAAAGCTGATTTTGTGAGAACTACCTTCACTTCAGCTGCCCATTCAACCAATTTCCAATGAACAGCCCGAAATTTACAAACATCATAAGTTCCACAACCAGCAAGTAGAATCCGAGGCTTCCTTGGAATAGCACACCCTGCCTCAGTTTGTTTTGCCTTTTCACTTGCCGACTTTGAGCAATCCATCACCAACATATTTCAACAATATCTATATATGTCCACATTAATACAAAGTATTAGAAAACAACCATCACATGCTCTTTTTTTTTTAACGTAAATATTAATTGTTAATTTCTTACAAATTTTTAAGCATAAAAGATTTCAACCAGAGAGAGGGAGTCTTAGTCAGAGGTTTCATACTTTTTGAGTGCAGCTTGAAGATAAGAATTTTTCTCACGCTCTTGTTTTAAAAAAAGGAAGACAGAAATTGAATCATAAACAAAGGCAGCATGAGGTTGACTTGTTTCTAGTTTCTACTATCCATACGATGCAAGAAAGAAAAAAAGAAGTGATTGTGACCACAAAGAAAGTTAAGAAAACAAAAATAACACAGTTGAGTTGAGTCTTGAGTCCATGGCATACCAAAGAAGATTTGCTTGCACATAGAATTGGAAAGAAGAAAAATGATTCACCATTTGACACCTTTTACGGCATTTTCAGAACTATGCAATGATCTCCACAAGAAGAGACAGAACTGAATCTTAAAACAGACCAATTCATTATTTCATGCACACACGATACACAAAAAGAAGTACATGACCCATGATTGAAAATTGCGTAAAGATTGGAAATTCCGATCAAAGACTCGATTTTGAAGCATTGAACGCTGATGGGGTGAAACCAAATGATGCAAAAACAAAACAGAGAAAGAAAACAAAAGAATTAATGAAAATGAAGAAAAAGTTCCATCACCTTGTATCTCTGACGAATTTTTCTTTCCCTTTGCTGCAGCAGTGTGAATCAGAAGAACAGAAAAAGAACCAGGTTCAAGATTTTTTAATTTTCTCATGGATTTTTGTTCACCTTGTGTTGTGAGAGTCAAACATTTGAATTGAATAAGACTTCATTTTATTCCCTCAATTTGAGAGGCTCTAACTGTTTTTTTTTTTTTTTTACAAAGGCGCTAACTGGATTTAGATAACTAATAAATAAATTTCTGAATTTAAGTTCCCCAGAATAAATTAGTTTCTGAATTTTTACAATTTATTATTATAATCTCTAAATTATATTTTTATTTTTGGAAAATCTAGTCTCTAAATTATATAATTTACTGTTATCATAATTCCTATAATTTAGGACTTACTTTCAATTTAGTCCGTAAATGGTATACGTGACAGTAATAAATTACCATGTTCAATTGGAAAATTTGACTATGTAATTATACCGGTATGAGAATAAACTGTGCATGAGAGTAATTTATACCACACTAAAATGAATAAACCAATAAAATATGAAAGAGAAACACAAAATATGTGCAAATCTAACCATAATAAAAACACTTTTCATGAGAAAAAAGTTTATATAGTGAAGGTGTAAGTTTTACACAGTAATTCAATTAACTAATAGTTTAAATTATTTTAAAATAATTATTTTAAAAATCAATAAAATTATTATACATGAAGAAATTATGATTGAATAATTATATAAAAAAATGTATATTATCAATGCTTAACTTGTTTTTTTCATTGTTTATGATAAAAATTACTTCGTACTAATATTATGATGAGTAAAAACAAAATTACCAATAAATATTATTGATCACTATATATACATGTACTACTAATATTTATTTATACTTAAATATACTTTTAGTTCCTCAAATATGAGGTATAATTTTTTTAGCCCTTTTAAATTTAAAATTATTTTTTTAGTTCCTGAAAACATATAATAAATTTTCTAGTCCTTTGTCACATATTCCATTAACATAACCAAATAGAGAATATGAAATCTGTAATTTGTGATGGTTTTTAAATGTCAAAACTTGCAAAAATATTTTTTTTAAAAAATACTAAACTTCCATATAACTTTCAAGCAATTGAAAAACTCTAAATTATATTTAAACCTACAAAAAAATCACAATCAAACCACTTATCATATGATCGACACCATATCTTTTAGAGGTAAGTCATCGCAAATACACTAAAAAATTAATCAGGATTAGACCATTGGCTTTTTTTCCCTCAAAACCCATCACAACACCATGCCGAGGCAACATTCAAACACCACAAAATAAATGACAGACAAAAGCCTAATATGTTCCGATTAAACAACCCCAAAACACACAACTTGAGAATTTTTTTTCAACAACAAATAAACAACTAAACAAAAAACAGTAACAAACCTTTGTGCATACTAGCATCTCATCCTTTGATCTGGAGTCCCAAATTGAGACATTGCTAGATCGTCCAAGATTTCTCATCCCTTAAATCAAACCACCTTACTATGTCACTCCAATTGTCGCAGCTCTTGTGGATCCTACTCGCATTTGCGACAGACACGAGCCCCCTGATGTTGGTGTCATGTGGGGGTTTATGTGTTTGGTGATAAAAAAGATTGCTAATAGTGACTTCACTTGGGTTTGTGTTGTGATAAAGAAAATGATACTTTCTATTTTTCTAGTTTATGCTACATCAGGAAAAAGAATCATTAAAGGAAAAGAAAAATCAATTAATAGTTTTCAATAAATTTCAACAAATCACAAAATTTATTTTAATTTTTTTATCAATACATCTTATTTTTCTTTATCTTTATTCCTACCACGTAATAAATCCTATAATAGTTATATTTTTCTTTCTCTCTTTCTAGGTGTATAATAGTATGAGTGTCCATAATTATTTTTATTAAGTTCACTTACTTTCTAATATTTTTCATATTCACAATTTTGTATTGTTTCATGTTGACTTATTTTCTGTTAGTACATTGACTTAGTTTGATTTATTCCATATGTTCACCTTATTTATCATATATTAAGTTATTTAATTATTAAAGTTCTTTAAAACAACTAAAAAAAAATGCCAAAAATTAAGTATATTAATTAACATTTTATTTACAATTTATTCAACTCATTAAAATATTACTAAATTATTTAATAAAAATAATCCATGCACACGAATAAAAAAATAAATTAAATATTTCAATGCACGCGCGTGCAAACGCACACTATATAAGAACTAATTAAGAAGTAAGAACTTGTCCGAAACTAGTTTCTGGTTTGCCATTCGTATTTCAAGAAGAGCATAACATCTACAGTTAAAATCTAGTTAAGTATAGAGGTGCACAAGCAACACCTTAGGAGGAGACATAAACACACTGCTCAATGAAACTATGATCAAATCAAAAAGTGGCTTCTTGTAGTCCCATGCTACGAAATAAAATATGATGAGTTGTGCAATCTTCATTCATTCAGTGGTTCTAAACTTCTAATCAACTAATTGTGTGAATGTGTTAAATCTGTTACTTCTACAACTAATCACTAATCATAACTAGTCTTTACAAGTAACAAGGTATTCTTGTTACATAGATTACACAATGTCATTCCTAATCATAACGAGTCCTTAATAAAAATTGCATTTTTTTCTTCTCCACATGAACACATTGTAATATTAATTACTCAACGATAGAGAAGATGAAAATCCAAGAATGATGATTAGGCACACACACATATATATATATATATATATATTATTCATCATCTCATGACAATGTAGATAGAAAAAGGAAAACCAGCAAAATTTGATTAATTACCTTGCCAAGAGTATTTGCTGACAATGGGGCAATGACCATGATGTCAGCCCAATTACGAAGCTCAACGTGAAGCAGTGGATCACCTAGGTTTTTCCAAATATTCCATTCTTTCTCATGACGAAATACAGTTACATTATGGGGAAGTGTTTGTTCATTTTTAAAACGTAAAGCTGATTTTGTGAGAACTACCTTCACTATAGCCCATTCTGCAAAACTACAACAAACACTTCCAAATTTTACTGTACATAAACTTTCTATTATTAGTTAATTTGTATATGTCATCTTATCTTTAAGAGAAATTATATTGGTGAACTTAAAAAAATTAGTTAATGGAGAGTTTATTTTTACTTATAGAAAAAACTCATCTCTTTATTTTCTTCTTTTAGAAATGCTTCTAGAAGTTTATCCAAAATAATCCAAGACTTCTCTATAATAGCTTTTGTCGTAGCTCTTAACTCAGCTCTTCTTGCCTCAACTCTTGACTTAGGTTTTGCCTCAAGGAATCCATCACCAACAGATTTCAACAATATCTATGTCCACATTAATGGCAAAAGAACCTAAATAGTATATTTTTAATAAAAAATTACGAATTTGGCGCTGTTTTGAAACATATTACCAATCTGGTGTTTGGGTCACGCCCAAAATTAGGCAGAACCAATCACGCCCAAATGTAGGCGGAACCAGTCGTGTCCAAATGTAGGCGTGTTCCATCAGATGGCGACACGTGGCATGCACAGATGGAGCGAAAACTTCGGACGGTCATAACTTTTGACTGGAATGTCCGATTGAGGCGTATGATATGTCAAAACGATCGTAATTCAGAGGAGAAGCCCTGGGCAAGTTCCGAAATAGGACTTGCTCAAAAAATTTTCCCAAAAGAGGCCCCTAAGTGCCTCAAAATTGCGATTTAATCTTCAAACCTGTAAAAAATTTCTTGTTTTCTAATTTTTTATTTATTCAATTAGTGAATTGCATGCTATTTTTTATTTTTTTTAATTACTTCTCTTAATTTCGAGCGTTTTGACATAAAATACGTCTCCATCGGATATTTCTATCAAAATTTATGACTGTTCAAAGTTATATGTATCATCAAATTTAAAGTCTAATAATTGCTAAATGCACCCT
>CM023949.1:34909727-34952010 GCA_013407115.1 Glycine latifolia
AGTTTTTGATAAGTTTATCCATAAAATTGAAAATGGTTAATTACACCACATTTTTTATTAAGTATAGTTCAATCTTTTCTTTTAAATCTTAAAATTTAAATGATAATAGATTTAAAATATTAATTAAAATATTAA
Organism: Glycine latifolia; assembly: GCA_013407115.1. Lineage (NCBI taxonomy): Eukaryota > Viridiplantae > Streptophyta > Magnoliopsida > Fabales > Fabaceae > Glycine > Glycine latifolia. The sequence continues at coordinate 34,909,863 of CM023949.1, forward strand.
ATGTAATTCAAAGTAATTATAATATAATTACTAAAATACACCCCAGTTTTTGATAAGTTTATCCATAAAATTGAAAATGGTTAATTACACCCCATTTTTTATTAAGTGTAGTTCAATCTTTTCTTTTAAATCTTAAAATTTAAATGATAATAGATTTAAAATATTAATTAAAATATTAAATGTAATTCAAAGTAATTATAATATAAATTACTAAAATACTTATTTTAATATTTGGGGTATATCTGATTGAAGCGTATTTTATGTCAAAACGCTCGAAATTAAGAGAAGTAACTAAAAAAATAAAAATTAGCATGCAATTCACTAATTGAATAAATAAAAAATTAGAAAACAAGAAATTTTTTAGAGGTTCGAAGATTAAATCGCAATTTTGAGGCACTTAGAGACCTCTTTTGGGAAAAAATTTTGAGCAAGTCCCGTTCTGGAACTTGCTTAGGGCTTCTCCTCTAAATTACGATCGTTTTGACATATCATACGCCTCAATCGGACATTCCAGTCAAAAGTTATGACCATCCAAAGTTTTCGCTCCATCTGTGCATGCCACGTGTCGCCATCTGGTGGAACACGCCTACATTTGGGCGTGACTGGTTCCGCCTACATTTGGGCGTGACTGGTTCTGCCTAATTTTGGACGTGACCCAAACACCAGATTGATAATATGTTTCAAAACAGTGCCAAATTCGTAATTTTTTATTAAAAATATACTATTTAGGTTCTTTTGCCCCACATTAATGCTAAGTATTAGAAAACTAACCATCACAAGCTCATGTTCACACATTCACGGATCAAAAACTCTGATTATCATATTCAACACTAAATTAATAACTAAGGAGACATAACGATACTGCTAAGTGAAACTATAATCAAATCAAATATATATGATCTCACTATGGTAAAAACGAAGCCAAGACAAAGAAGGGTCCTGACTTACTCACCATAATGATGGTCAAAGTCAAAATTGCTAAACCTGACCACGATATATTATTCCTTTCCCGCATCTTTTGCTCATAAAAAAGTCTCACAGTTGAGGGAATGGTGGAAGGATCAGCCATTGCGCCATGCTCAGATTCCCCACTAGCTGGGATGAGAGTGATGCCAAGCTCATCAATGCCAATGCAAGCATGTTCTCTGGAAGGGTTTCTCTCCATAGAAATGTTCATGGATGGTGCAACAAAAAGTGGTTTGCGGTAGTCCCATGCTCTCACAATGCATGTCAGCAGATTGTCACACATCCCTCTCTCTATCTACAACAACATATATTTCTACAAGTAAGAAGTGGAAGAAAAAGGCAATTGGAAACTACAATTTATGTTCTTAAACTTCAGATTCGGTTCCTTTTTTATTGGAGTATTGTTAGGAACACACTTTCTGTGACAACTACTTTTCTTATTCATATTTAATTTATTATGCTTCCTAATTTATAGAAAACTTTTTTTTTTCGGCATAAGTTGCTGGCGTAAAACTAATTATACGTAATAGGTTATTTATTTTAACGTGTTCGCAAAATTAAAATACAAAGTTCAAACATAGTCTAGTATACAGTCCAAATACAATACAGTCCTAATAGTCTGTTACAACATAAACTACCTACAGCTCAACCTAGTATTAAATACAGACAAACAGAAAATCACAAATACAGCATATAAAACATCCAGCAGCACATAGAACATCCAGCTCCTTCCTCAATGATTTCTTTAGCTTACTGTTCCTCTGCTCGCCCAAATAAATTGGGGTCATCACAGGTGTCAACCACAGACACAAAACATGGGTAAGTACATGATAAACATGATTAGATAATCAACAAAAGCAGATAAATAATCAAAACACAATGATAATTATCAAACAAATACATGATGAATGGTGCATAATTTCTTGGTTAAATGATGCATGACTGAGATCTCAGAAGCCTAATCATGGTACCAAAATTTAGAATAGTTTCACCCACTCCAGTGAAACAGTCCCACCCACTCCAGTGGAACCTCCCTCTACTCCGAGGGGAAAAGGGTACCATACAGTTCCACCCACTCCAGTGGAACAGTCTCACCTACTCCAGTGAGACCTCCCTCCACTCCGAGGGAAAAATGCAAATGATGCATGGGTTGATTTATCCTTCAATTCCTTTTATCATTTACTTCCCAAAGTCCCATAACTTGGCACTCTAACATGTTTAATCATCCATCAATCTCACAGATGTAAGTGCCCATAATACTCTTAAAATACGAATCATTAATCATATATTCATGACCTAAATTATAATAGAAATAGGTATAGAATCTTTTTATCATGGCTCAACATCAAATGAATGTTTAAAATATCATACAGCTACATCAACTCATACAGCTGCATCAACAAATGAAATACTATACAACAACTTAATTAAATACAGCAGTATAATCTCATACAACCATATTAAATTAACAATTTTACCACATTAAATAATTAATTATAATTACCACAAAATAAAATTAATCCTATTAATTAACCAGAATTAATTATATTAATTAACTACTTTCATTCTAAACTAATTAGATATTCAAATTATAATCTATAAATTAGTCTAGTTCATTTAGGATTTTCAACAAACACATGGCATGCTAATTGTAATTTCTATTAAACAAGAAAGAACATGGCTTAAATCCTAGAGAATTAAATGTTAAATTAACCTAATCAACAATCTAATTCATGTTTACCAAAATACTCCCCATACCTTTGCTTTTATTGGAAAGTTTAAACTTTTTTTCTTCAATACTCCTTGCTTCCACGTGAATTTCTAAGGTGGGGCTGTTTATGAGCTTTTGTTTTGGCTTTTTGATTCCAAGTGAAAGAGATAGGGAATGAAAATGGGGTGCTGTCCGTGTAAAATTCAGCAGCCCTTTGGTCCCCACAAATACTTTTATATTGCTAGGTTTCTTGGCTTTTTGAGTGAAAAATATCAATGGAATCTCATCATTGTCTTAGCTTTCTAGTTGGTCACTTCTTATTGGTTAACCAATGGCTTGCTTCCAAATATTCAAGTTCTTGAATTTTCTTCCTTCTTCATGCTTCATCCGTGCAAGAATTTTAGCTTATGCCTTTGCTTTTGGTTTATTTCCTTCACATGAAAATGGCTTAATGTTTTAAAAGATTTTTGTTTCATTATTTGTCAAGTAACTTTCCACTTGGTCCAATAGCTTGTTCTTTGCTCCCTAACCGTCCAAGTGGCTGGATTCCATATTTTTCCAAAACTTTCTTCATTCTTCTTGGAGGTTCACGGCCAAGCTTGGTTTTTTTAAGACAATGTGTTTTAATTAAGCTTTTAAATTGACTTTAGTTTAAAGAATTCAAGACTTTGTTTCACTTAACATATATTGTTTTTTAGAATCAAATTATTTCTATGTTTTATGAAAGTCTAATTCTAATTGTTTTCTTAGGAGTAAAATTCTAAAATCAATTAGAAAATAGCTTAAGGTTTAGTAACAGGTAATAAGATGTCACACAATTTCTTCTAATAGTTTTTTCTAATTTCCTATTGGATCATTTGGTTTTTAATTAGTAAAATGTCTTAATCATTTATTAAAGAATTTATTCCTTCCATAATTAAGAAAAATTCTCTAGATTATGTCTTTCCTTTCTCTGTGTTTTATCAGGCTTCCTAGGACTTTACTAAGGCTTATATGACCTTACCATAGTTAAAAGGGTATTTTGGTCATTTGTACAAATGTTCAAGGGCATTTTAGTCATTTACCTTAGGGACCTAACTGTCATTTGTGAAATTATCCAAGGACATTTTGGTTATTTTTTAAAAATATCCAAGGGTACGTATGTCATGTGTCTAAGAATGCATATTTATAAGAAAATGTACATATATAATGAATTAGGAGGGTGTTACACTTTCTAACACTTTCTCTGTAATTAGAGTTTATTGAAAATTATAAAATCAGATATTCATTAAAAATGACATGTGACTCACAAAATAATTGTGTAATTTTAATAAATTTCAACCAATAAAAAAAAGAATATGTTTAAGACTATATTTGAGAATCTGTTGCTAGTATTTTTCTTTTTACTGTTAAGTCACAAGAAATGGACAAGAGAAAAGCAATTTCTTTTTATCAATATTGAGTCCTACTAGTAGTGAAGAAAATGGATTCCCTCCATACATGATGATGGGAAATGATGCAAGGCTAGCAATGATGTGTTCAAATGACAAGCTTGAATGACCATTGTATAGGCCATGGGGGGACGTGCACCAGTTTTCTATAAGTGGGTGCTTTGTTTTTGAATTTCTAGTCAAAAATAGATAAAGTAGACATAGGCAAAAATGGTAAAAAATGTTTTTTTGCCAAAACTGGTAACCTATCTTAAATTTGTAGATCAATGTGTTAACTTCTTAGATTATTGTGCTAATCTCCCTACAGATATATGTACTTAGAGTAAACCTTACATAAAGTCCACTTACACATAGACAAATTACATTGTGACTCAGTGCGCAATGCAATTCTTGTATAAATCAAAATCTAGCTCGGATAGTTTCTATTTCTATGTCAAACTTTACTAAACTAATCACACACACACACACACACACACACACACACACACATATATATATATATATATGATAAGCACGAAAATAAGAATTAAAAACACAATCATTGTGATTAAATACATACATGCATAGATGACACAACAACAAAATTTCTTTGTCAGCTTGAGTTGTAATTTTTGTTTGGGTGTTACAATAAACAATTTTGATTTCAACCTAGATATTGATACTTGCATACCTCTACACGTCTAATTTGAGCATCAAAGTGTTTTTGCAGGTATCTCACCATTGTGTCAAATGGTGAATCATTTTATTTTCTTTTATTTCTACGTTCAAGCAAATCTTCTTTGGTTTGTCTTGGACTCAACTGTGTTATTTCTGATTCCATATAAACTCGTCAAAATGGATCTTGATTTCTCATCTTGATAAATGGTGTATGCTTTTTACATATTTTTCATTCTCACTAGATGAAAATTAAATCCCACTTAGTTATTTAATGTTGAATATGATAATTAGAGTTTTTGATCAGTGTATGTGTGAATATGAACTTATGATGGTTGGTTTTCTAATTCTTTGCATAAATGTGGACATATATAGATATATTGTTGAAATATTTGTTGGTGATGGATTGCTAAGAGCCAGCAAGTGAAAAGGCGAAAAAAAGCCGAGGCAAAGTGTGCTACTCCATGGAAGCCTTATATTCTACTTGCTGCTTGTGGAACTGTTGATGTTGTGAAATTTGTTGATGTTTGTGGTTGTTTTACTGAATGGGCTGAAGTAAGGGCAATTGTCACATAATCATCTTTCAATGGTGCACAAACATTTCCAAGGATGTACTTCTACATGGTGATGAGCATCGGTGGCCTATTTGGAAAAAGATAAATCATGTGGCTCACATTGAGCTTCGTAGATGGGCTGATGTCTTGGTCATTCCTCCACTGTTAGAAAATACTCTTGGCAAGGTAATCAAACTTATCAGTCAATTGTGGCTGGTTTTGTCTCTTTCTCTCTACATGAATATTGTCATGTGATACACTAGGATATAGTATGCAAAGAGATTCAAAGAATTTGGGGGAATTAGCGAGTGGTGATTATTCAGCATTTGGTACACTCCTTTGCCACAAATAACTCACAGGGCTCACTTTGCTACTCCTGATGGACTCCGAGACTATGTTTTTTTTGAGTTAGGAGCTTAGGGATTGGTGTATGATGTATCAATATGTGAAAATCACTCCCGACTGCCATCTACATGATATAACCATCAAGACCTGAGATGATAGGTGATAGAGGTTGGGCCCTAATAGGTGATAAGTGTGTTAGCAACGCTTTTAGGATTTCGAAAGTGTTGTTCGCTTAGAGAAACCACACATAGTAGTTAATTAGGTTGCATGTGTGTTTGACTGTGTGTGTTGTGGTGTTTGTGGATTGAAGGACTCACCCCTACAACCAACAACTTTCAGGTTCAGGAGATGTTAAGGGAGTCGCACCAGCTGCGAGCTTGGCATAGTAGGCAAACAAAAAAAGTGTGGTCGTGTTGGGATACACGCATGTCGATTTATACGTGTCACACTCTGGTGCATATATATGGTGCTGATAGATAAACTAGATGTCACGCCCATCACCATTTATCATCGTTAGTACTACTACATTCCTTGGGTTTGTACCTCTCATTGGCAACTGGAGTTGTTCAAAGACATCAATTTTTATCTTGGCATGGAAGTGTCTCATGATGCTTAATAATTCGTAGTGGCCCAGTGAGGTTTGATGTGAGAGGTAATGTCCTAAGTTGGAGATTCGAGTTAGTATGTCCCGTGCAGGTCACTGAGGACCAAGGAGATCAACTGACATGATGCTCGAGGAACAGGAAGAGTATTATGAGCTGCTACGAGACTTAGAGCCTTCATTTGAGGAGCATTGATTACCTTCATGTGTCTATACATTAGGCGTAGTTCAATACTTTTAATCAGGTAGTGGTCTGCTCTAATCCTATATCCTTTTTGATATTTCAATGTATTTTGAGGGGCGATCTTCAATGAAAATCTTTTTTTTTATATAGCAGATGCATATCAATAGTTTCACTACTTTTACACCGTGGGCTGTATCCAAATTTCTTTTTTCGTGACACTATTTATTTGCTTTATTTATGTACAAAGGCTTCGTATTATAAAACTCTGCATTTGTTCATTTAAGAATTTAATTGTGAGGATAAAACTTAATGCTTTTCAAGCAATGCACTTATTTTACTTTATTTTATTTCATCTTATTTATAAAAATAAAATTGATGAGGTATTTTGCCAACTTAAAAATAGAAATTAAAAGTTAATAACATATATTTTACAATATTTATTATTTAAATAGTTTTTGAAGCAAAATTTAGGAAAAGGAATTTAAGGTATTACATTTACACAGTGATTATCCTTTAATTTTATAGATGTGAGATTGGATAATTTTCTAAAATTAAATTGTAAAATGTAAATAATTTGTGTAAATTACAAAAAAAACTGTAAAAATAAAAATAAAATGTAATATGAAAAACGTAGAAAAAATTAAAAATGGGGTATAATGATAAAAAAATGATGTTTTTAAGGAAAATAAATTTAAATTTAAAGAAAATAAAAATATGATGCTTGAAAAAGATAAAATGTTTAAATTTGTGAAAAATACATAAAAAATTAAAAATAAAATAAACATATAAAAAATAAATAAAAATTATATATAAAAACTAATAGAAGTTAAAAAACATGATAAGGTTGAAGAACAAAATAGTTTAAAAAAATTTATTTATGTTAAAATAATTTTTGGATATAATAAAATATATGTACTTCGTATGAATTAGAATAATCTACAAATAAATATTTGTAAAAATATGTAATTATTTAAAATTAAAAAATGTTTAAGAGAATGTATGGTAAGGTTTAAAAAGAAAATAAATTGTAAAATATTTTAAAAATAATAAAATACTAAATATAAATATTTTTATAAATTAGGAAAACTATAAAAAGTTAAAAATGATTGATAATGATGAAAGGTTTAAAAATAGTGTTAAAATTTATAAAGAAAAGTGTTAAAAGTTAAAAATGATTGATAATGTATAAAGTTAAAAATGATCAAAATATAAGTAATATAATGGCTTTATAACATGGAAAACTATAGTTAAATATTTAATGCTTAGAAGAATATATGATGTTTTTAAAAACTAAAAGTCGTGTTTAAAACAAATTGAAAAGGTTTAAAAGAACAAAAATTTAAAATTATATATTATAGAAAAGTTTATGACATTTTTTTTATAAAAAAAGTAATCTTAAGTTAAAAATATATAAAAAGAAAAATATGTACTTAGAGATTGTGACCACAAAGAAAGTTAACTTAAGAAAAACAGAAATAACACAGTTGAGTTGAGTCTTGAGTCCATTACAAACCAAAGAAGATTTGCTTGCACATAGAAATAGAAAAAAGAAAAATGATTCACCATTTGACACCTTTTACGGCATTTTCAGAACCATGCATGGTCACAACAAGAAGAGACAGAACTGAATCTTGAAACAGACGAACTCATTTTGTAATACACACACGACACACAACAAGAAGTGCATATGATTGAAAATCGCATATAGATTGTAAGCTCTGATCAAAGACTCGATTTTGAAGTTTTGAATGTTGATATGCTCGAGAATTCACCACCAAATGATGAAAACTGGAAGGAAAAAAAACACAAAAGAATAAGAAAACAAAAGAATGAACATGATGAAGAAGTTCCATCACCTTTGTGAGCTATGTATCTCTGACGATTCACGATTTTTTCTTTCTTTCTCTTTACCACATTAATGTGAATCAGAAGAAGAACAGAGACGAACCAGGTTCAAGATTTTTGAATTTTCTTAGAGGAACCTATAAATTCGAGGCTTTTTTTTATTCCTTGTGTTGCGAGAGTCAAATATTTGTATTGGTTGGAATTTTCAAGAAATAAATCCAAATTAAGCCTGTTGTTCAATTTACTATCATCATAGTCTTTATAATTTGCAACTTACTCTCAATTAGGTCTCTAAATTATACACGTGATAATAAAATACCAACATGTATAATTGAAAATGTTGACTCTGTAATCATGCCATGCCAATATGAGAGTAAATTGTGCATGGGAGTGATGTCCAGCACAATGAAATGAATAAATCAATAAAGCATCATGACAGAAAAACATAATTTATGTATAAATCTAAAAATAATAATAACAATTATTCAACTATCATAATATTTGTGTATTAAAATATTTTTACTCATAATTAAAACAGGAAGATGAAACCCATTCATTGCAGATCATCCAGCCCCTTAACATTTTTGGTTGAGTATGGACAAAATTAATTCTGAATTAAATTAATTTTACAAAAATGATTTTGATCACATTTGATCTTGAAGTAAACGTTACTTATACCAAGATGTTTGCTTTTGTAAAATTTGGGCGTGTTTGTCATTGTTTTGCATAATGGGTGGAAGTTCCATCACCTTGTGAACTATGTATCGTTGACGATTCACGAATCTCTCTTTCTCTTTACCGCAGCATTGTGAATCAGAAGAAAGAACAGGGACATGCCAAGTTTAGGATTTTGATTTTTCTCATAGGAACCTATGAATCGTGCCAGTGTTGTGTTTGTAACATGTGAGAGTCAAAAATTTGTATTGGTTTGACCTTGCAACAAATAAACCCAAATTAAGCCCATACTTAAAGATAAATTAGAATTTATTAAAAAAATCATTTAATGGGAGTCTCATTAAATAAAAAATATTAACATCAACATCAACAACATCTTTAATCTAAGTTAATTGGGGTCGGTAATAGATGAATCCAATGATAGATTGGAAAAAAGAAGAAGAAAGAAAAAGGGAGAGAAGAAGAAAAAAGTGAAAATAAGACAAAACAGATTAATAATAAGCTAAAATAAAAAAGGAGTGAAAGTAAGAGGGAGAAAATAAGGAGAAAAATAACTAAAACAAGAAAAACAATTGCAACATAGAACTACTAATGAGTTTAACTCTCCACCAAACTTATAGTTTTTCTCCACTCCGTCCTAAGACATACAGTTCACCAATATATATCTCACTCTATTTTTAAGTCTTGTTTAACTATCTTTCCCCATTTAAGTTTTGGTCGACCTCTACCTCTCATTGTGTCAAACTCTTGATAACAAACTTTTGTTCTTACAGGAGCATCCAGTAGTCGTCTCATAACGTACCAGTGATATCTTTCTTTGAATATCTTCATTTCTTATCTTATCCATCTTCATATAACCGCACATCAACCTTAACATCCTCATTTCTGTTACCTCTATTTTATGATCATGTTGGCAAGCATTCCACTCCATATAATATTGTCGGTCTTACAGCTGTTCTATAAAATTTTCCTTTTAGCTTAAGGGAAATTTTGCGATCACACAAAAATTCCAATGCACTTTGTCATTTCATTCATCCTGTTCTAATTATATGATTTACATCATCATCAATCTTACCATATTTTTGTAAAATTGATCCCAAGTATCTAAAAACATCTTTCTTAGGTACCTCTTGACCAAGTAAATGCATTGTGTCTTGGTCACCATCTCTTACTCGCGAAAACTCACACTTCATATACTCTGTCTTGCTCATTAAATAAAAAAGTATTAGTCACTTAATTTTATTTTACTCTTTCTAATAAACTTCAACTTGTATTTAAAAGAAGATATTAATAAAATAATGTATTGTTAGCAACTTTTCTTAAAATAATATATATTATATATAAAGAAACTTTTATTGTATTAGTATAATGCTATTTAATTATAAAACATAATCAAATAAATTACTAATACTTCTTTCTGAAAAATGATAACAAAACATTCAAACTCAAAATGTTTAAACTAAATAAAGGATTTAAAATTTAGAAATTTTTAACTATGAAACCTGACATTAAGAATTATTTATGGAAAATACATTAAGAATTAATTTAATAATTCGATATTAATAAATATTCAAATACCGGATTGTTTATAGCAATGCAATATATTTATGGAAATTCAAAATTTTAAAACAACTGCAAAATGATGTGCATTAAATAATAAGGTAATAAATGGAATATTAAAATTTAATGATGATAGACTATTTTACATTATCATTCGATCATTAAATTAACATGCTAAGTTTATTAAATTTTATAATAATTACTTTGATTAGTAAAATAATATGAGGCTCAAACAAATTAAAATGCATAGTTATTACATTAATCCTTATAAAAAAAATGAGATGTAACTTGATCTTGTCATTACCTAATATTATTATAATAATAACCCATTTAATGGTAATTTATTGGGATATTTTATTGAGCGTTTTGTTTGTTCACTCCCTTTTTTAACGGATTCACCAATCCATTAGAGGTAACTCATTGATGTATTCTATTGAGTGTTTTGTTTTTCACTTCCTCTAAGTACATCTTTGTTTTATTGATTGAGAGGTCAATGGTCAATTAAATGTCTGATTTTTATTTTAGTAATACTTTTATAGTGTTTTGTTTCATTGTTTTTTATATTAAACTCAAAAATGATAACATTTTTATTACTTTTGAAATTTAATATATGTAACAATGAAACTAAACTTTTATAAAAATATCAATATCTATATATTATATAAAACAAGGTTGTCGATTGTGTATGATTGCACAAGTGACAATTAATGGTGAAATTAGATCCCACGAAATTAATTTATTTTTTCTGTTAAAATAAATAAAATAAAATTCAATCAAAAACATGAAAAAAAGTATAAAAAAATATTTTATTTGAAACGTTTGTTTCAAGGTGTTATGTTGTATTTTCAGGAATCAATATATCTTCTCATTTAATTTTAAAAAAATAGTATTAAACACAAAATCATTTACTTTTAAAAAAAAGTTGGTATGATTTATTTGCTTGAACCTGCAATGATTGATTTAATCAATTGATATATTAAAAGAGTAATTAAGGTAATTAATATATTCAAGTTGGTAATTAAGGTAATTAAAAATAATTAATATATTCAAGTTGATAATTAAAGTAATTAATATCATAATTTGAAGAATTAATTTTAAAACGTTGAATATATATTATAAATAAAATAAAGGTGAAACAAATCAATTTTTATTATACTTGTTAATTAAGGAGGCATGGATAAATAATAATCCAAACCTCGGATACCCGTAAAATTATTTAAATAACTTTAATTATATATAAGTTAAATTGTTCTAATAATATAATTTTAGTATAAATGTCAAAATTCAAAATATTTTTTAATATAATATATATTTTAAAAGTATTTTTTTAGTATAACAATATACTTTAATTTTTTTAATTTAATTTATTTTTTGTTTTAATTTTTAATAGATACGTATGAATATATTTGCAAGCATATGTACATTGGTGCACAGACAGACATATACACATGCACCAATACAAAGACATATATATAATATTATAAATTATAATAATATAAGAATTTGTAAATTATAAACTTAAAATATATGTGCGCGCAAGACAGGTAATTACATTAGTTATTAGAATAAAATTTAAAAAAGAATGGAGGAGGTACGTTTTTAAAATAAAAAGGATAAAAAAAAAACTCTCAATTTGATTTTGGTTTGAGTTAACTGTAATTTGTCTGTTTATTGTTTTGAAGAATAAAAAGAAAGATAATTTAGGGTTTTGCAAGATAGAGTAATGGGAGGAAAGGGAAAAAGAAGAAGAGAGAAAAACTACAGGGCTGCTCACGGTGGCTACACTGGCCTCCCTCCTCCACCTGATGCTTCTAAACATGACGCTTTGCCCTCCAAACTTCGTCAAATCATCTCTTTCACACAAAACCCAACTGGTCCTTCTTCTTCACCCTCCTCTCTCACCTTCCATCTCTTCTTTTTTGTGTTCTCATTCCTCTATTATATATTCAGGGGCGATTGGGTCGTCAAATGACAAGAAAAACGTTGGTGGGCATGCCCAAAATGTAACCTTTCATCGCCTATTCTCTTTTAATTTGTGCCTCATCATTTATTTATTTTGATTGTCTATGAAGTTTTATGAATTGGTGACAAAAGGAGACTTTGGTTCATTGGGTTGTGGTTGCTGTAAGAATGTGTTTGCTTAGGCTCTGTGAAGTTGTTGCTTTGCTTCTTGTAATTTAATTGTGGAATATGTGTAATACCTGGCATTTTGTGGGGGTACCCCTTTAATGTAATTTACTTTAGCTGATAAAAAAAAAATCTGAGCACATGATGCCTTTGTTGGCTCCGTTACTGTAGAGATTGATTTATAACTCAGTGAGTCTTGAATTGGATCAGCATGCACATTAAACATTCAGTATTTGCTTTGCATTTTCATTCAATGTTTTAAATTGCAGCCGCCGTTGTGGTTTCGTTGCAATCTTTGATGTTGCTGGAAATTGTGGTTTTAAATTCAGTGAATCTTGATTTGATCACATTGTTGTTGACATTGTGGCTGAAATCCTGGTCACAGACCCTTTTTTTTAAACCTTGCTTCCATTGTTTATCACCTATAAGATAATTTAAATGTATAGTCTGTCCTATTTATGTCCTAATCTTTGTATGGGTACTTATTGGATGATTATTTTATATGTGCAGAAGACTGCCTTAAAGGACAAAGGTGATGTTGGTACTGTAGATGTCAAACAGGGGAACTCTAATGGACAATTGAAGGCACCTCAACTTCTGGATAGGAGTAAAGAAGAGCGTACAGAAAGTGGTGGCATTGACAAGAACAAGAAAAAAAGAAAGAGGAAGGAGGTTAAAGATCTCAGGTTTGAAATGGAAGTGGATAAAACAAGCTCCCAGTTAAAAAGAAAGGAGCGAAAGAAAAAGTAAGTGAGAAAAAGCCCTCATATTTGTCCCTTTTCATTGAGTTTAGAGAGATGCAGTTTGTGTTTTTTATGTGAGGTCTATTTACAGCTGAAATACTTATTTACTTATCAGTTTTTGTTAGCATTGCATTTCCTTTAAATGCATGTCATGTATTAAAAAAAGAGTATGAAGTCCTAGTAATATTATATTACTAAGACTTTATACTCTTTTTTAATATTGTAACATTGATGGATTTGTGGTTGTTTCCATGTTGACGCCTTTGTTAACATTGAGGGATTTTAAATTTCAAATAAGACTAGCTTTTTTCTTTTTTGTTCAGTTTATTTTTTGAAAACATTAATTAAGGGTGAGATTATAGTGGACTTTTTTACCAATGCTTATTATCCTTATAGAACATGCATGCATGCGTAGACAAATAATTACTTTTTGTTATCTTTGAGGTGGTTTATATGACATTTGATGTTGAACGTGTGAAATTTCTTGACACAAAAAGAATAACACAGGACATTGCTGCTGCTTATTTTTTTTGCCTAGACCACATGACATTGCTTTAGTTTAGTGTAATCTCAATCATCATAAATTCTTTCAGGTATTTTGAAGCAAAAAAGAAGAAGCACAAAAAATCCAATGAAGAAAAAAAAATGGACTTCCCTGGACAAGAAAAAATAAAATTTGGAGATATTGTACAAGCCCCACCAAAGTTAGTTGTTCCTCCTAAGGTAAGTACTTGAAAATGTTAGCTTTCTAAAATGGACCAGGCCATACATATTTGAGTAAAATGTTTTTCTTGTTTATTGAAGGCATTCAAGAATGCTTCTCAAGAGAGACTTAGACTCCAGGCTATAGAGGAATACAGGAGTCGCAAAGGATGGGCGTCAAGGCCAGGAAGTCACCTTCCACCTCCAGTGACTACTTTGGACCCTTAAATCACTCTCACAGCATGTTGTGAAGCATACTATGCTTACATGAACTCTTGCATATCATGCAGAGTACTCATGAACAAAGAAACTGTCATGGCTATTTCATTTTTTCTTGGAGTATCTTCATTCAGAGGCAATTTATGGGTTCTTATGGGAAGTATGGTCTGATGACACATTTGTACATGTGTGGAAGTTATTTGTTAGAATATAAAGAAATTATCAACTCAAGTTGCCATTTAGATTTTGTATCTCTAAATATTCTTTAATCTATTTTTCCCTTGGTTAGCTTTCGTCTTTGCTCTAACTGGAAAATATAAACTCATGAGTTCCATCTTAAAGCATGATAAATCAAACCAACTCTAACGTAGCAGAACATTTCTGCATGCGTTCTCAGTCCTTCAAAAATCAACCAAAATAAAAAGCATGATGTGGAATGAACTGTTGGAGGTTTAAGTATTTAAATATGAAAAGGATTAATAAAGCAGGGACCCTATCTTAAAGTTATACTAGTGTGAAATATACTCATATTTCTTTCAAATTCAGGAGCATAACTCTAATATATAATTGAGATAGCTTGAACACGAAGTGGTTGAGCCCTCTTTAAGGTTAACCCAAACGGCTCATTCATGTTCATGTGTTCTGGAATTAACGCATCAGCTAGCTTCCATTCAAAGTTATGCACAAGGGATGCCTCCATTAAATGCATTGTTCTGTGAGCTAATGGCAATCCTGGAGATATCCTTTTTGCCTGTCCCAAAGGGTATGAATTCAAAATCATGCCCTTTAAAATCAATCTCACGCTCCAAAAATCTTTCAGGCTTAAACACTTCTAGATTCTCCCAAATAGTTGGATCTCGTCCCATGGCCCACACATTGACAAAGACTTGTGCATTTTTGGGAACCTTGAAGCCACATATGGTTACCATGTCATCACACTGGTGGGGTACTAAAAATGGACCTGGAGGGTGCAAACGAAGAGTTTCCTTCATCACTGCTCGTAAAAATGGCAACTTTAAGATGTGTGATTCTTCAATTGCTACATCTTTTCCAATTGCTTGAGATAACTCTTTTCTTGCCTTTGTCAATTTATCTGGATTACGTAGCAGCTCTGCCATAATCCATTCCACCGTTTTTGATGTAGTGTCAATCCCGGCAACAAGTAAATCCTACTAATACAATATTATCTCAATACTCAGTGATATATACCTATAGTAATAGGAAAAGGTGAAAATTAAAGATTAAATGCATGTAAAGACAGCCTAAGTGGTTGAAATGGAATTAAGGATTGTTGTAAAGACAGCCTCACCAATATCCACAACCTCACCTTTCTTGCAACTTTCCTTCACAAAAATCCAATAATTCATTTACCTGTTGTTGGCGAAGGATTTGAGTGGAATCAAGAAGATGTGGAGAGAATATTTTTGTAGCGCAAACTCGCCGAAGGTTCCTCCATTGAGGTGATGGTGGCAGCCAAGCAGTAGAATATATGTGATGGTCTAGTGCATGCACTGAATGTGGGATTGTTCTACCATAAAATACTTTGCCATTTTCATGAAATACTTGTTTAGCTACTTGAGGGAATGAGATTACTATGGTGGTTATGCTGCAAGTTTCAAGGTCATAATAGGTCCATAAATTTTGGAGAGTTTGGTGACTGCTATATGTGGATTTGTGCCAAGTTGCAAGATGTTTCCTATGATAGGAAATGGACGTGGCCCTGGTGGAAGCTTTCTAGATTCAAGGGGTTTGGTATTCCATGAGTAAAGCCTAGCCTTGATCTGAATATCATGTGTGTCCTAAATGATATTTAATAAAACAAATTGGCTAAATGCCCTAAAACAATGGCAGAGAATACATGTTTTTAAGAGATTCTATATATCACGAATTCATCACAGGATCAGTAAAATGAGTGGGCAAAGAACCAATATACTCCCCTCTTTTTTTGTGCAGTAGAAGAGGAAGGAAATAAAAAATATATATATATATATAAAAAATCACAATGGAACAGTACCAGGAAGCATGAATGAGGATGCAAAAGACGGTTGTTAGACGAGTACCTTCTATTTTGCCAGGTGGTGGTGTACACCACCCTAATAATTTGTTAAATATGCGCACATTGGCACGTGTCTGTTTCATGTAGGGTATCCTTTCCTCAATATGAACAAAACTACTCCATCATGCATTCAATTCAAGCTTTCTCGCTTTCCTTCAACCACCGCACCACATAATATGAGTGCATGCATGTCCTCTCCCACTGAAGATTCGTACGATTCCCTCTAGCTAGGTTTAATAATTAAGAACGGTAGATAAGTTATACCATTCAATCACCTCACACATCCCATCTCTCTCACTCTTCAATCCTCAAGTCTTTTTCTTCTCCCACATCATTTTGCCAAACTCGCACCAATTTGTCCACTCTCCATTACTCATTGATTTGGCCACCATTGGAAGGAAGCGTGTATGCAAATTCTTCGAAAGAAAAAATATGAAAAGAACCAAGTCATGGACAGGTGGAGTCATGCACGTTGAAGGGCAAGAAAGAGTGAAAAGACAGAACAGATTAGGCTTAAAATATTTACCAATTACTTTTATTTCCTCTCCTCCTTTTGATTCTTTTTTTTTTTTATCCAACTATCTACTATTTGCAACTAATTAACTTTCCTCCTTGACTAACCTCAAAGTAGAAATCAGTATCCTATCATTTTCATTCTCAGCACCCATAATTTTCCAGGCAATTAATTTCCCAGTACTATACATGACTTAATTTTCTAGTGTACTATATAATTAAGATCCTTTTGGTTTTTAACAGCTAGAAGATATTTACCAAATTGAGAATACAATTTCTTGCGATTTTTATAATGTTAAATTTATCAAACTGAAATTTAATTTAGGGTGGTTTATAATTGTTGGTTATCAGAAAATAACATCCCACAGCTAAAATAAGAAATAAGAAAAAATATAAGAATTGACAAACAATAATATTTTAACATGAAAAACCTTTAATGAATAAGAAAAAAAAATCACAGAACCACAAAAGTATTTTCACTAAACGAAAGAAAATTACAATTTCTCTTTAAATATAAAGAGAACAATTAGGCGCACTCTTATAATTTCACTCTCTCACAATGGGATGCCCCATTTGTAGTGAGATGCAAATTTGATGGAAGCGGGAGATGTTATTTGTAGTCAAGACGATGGCTAGCATGTGTAAGCTTAACATGTAACGCACTGTGCGAGAGTTTTGCACACCATTGGATATTTCTATAAAATTGGGTGTAGCGTGGTTATAAAACATCGGATTACATGCTTTAAAAAAAATGATAAACACCATATATTTTCCTTACCACTTTCTTTATTGTCCCACAAATCTAATTATTTCAAATAAATTGTCTTTTTTATTATGCAATGCAATCCATTGCATGGCTAACAAATGAAGTCTTTGTCCCTTATCTGTTAATAGTCATATCTACAAAAGTAAAACACATAAAATTGCTCAAATTACAGATTAATTAAACTGATTTTTTTATTTTATATTCCATGTTAATCAACTCATTATCATGTGAATAGTATTGCGATTACATTAAAATAGCAATCAACGTTCACAACAAATACCATTTGCGGATATGTATTGGAAACAATTTCTCCAAACCCATGACTCTGGCATCCATGTTCCCCTCAACCGAAAGAAGGTACAACCGGAGATCCAAAAATGGGGGAAAACATCGTTAAATCAGGAAAACATTTCTTTTTGTGCAGAAAAAACCAATTGTTTATTGTAAAAAACTTGGATGGTTGAGGTATCATGCTAAAATCAATGATTATGAATGACGATAATGTGCCACACGAACACACAAATCAAACCAAAATTGTGGGTGGCCTCACAGTTCTGGATTATGCTCACACACCATGACACATGCTACGAAAGATTAGGGTTCGATGATAGAATTCTAATAGGTGCTTTACAATCTCACTCTGAACATGAGTTCAGGTTGGGATTCATGAGAAAGAAAATTAAAAACTGAATACGTGTAACAGGTGGCTTGCCAATTTAAAAAAACATGTAATTGGGTGCTTTACAATCATATTACACTTTAATAATCTCCATCGTCACTTAAATTTATTGAAATATCCAACGATACACAAAACTCTCGCGGATATATGTTAAGCTTACCCGCGCTAGTCAGCTAGCGTCTATAGTCAAAGGATTGATCATTAAATGCATAGTATAATTTTTCTATCCTTCAACTAAATTTACAGGCCTATATACGTAGAGTTGGAAATCTCACTCCAAGTCTTTTTGACTTATGATACAAAAGTGGCTTTAGGTTCTTCTACGGATTCACAATAATCACTAGTGATGCTAGCTAGTATGTTAAACTGAAAAAGCAATTTCTGTAATTGTCAATCCATGCTTTTTGCCAAAATGCCAGTGGTTACTTAAATACCGCCAAAAGCTGTTTTTTCCGTGCATAGTCTTAACAGTTATTTTAGGATTTATGATTAACATTTGTGACGGTTTTTAACCATAAAAAACTGCATGTTTAATGGATTTTTTATTATGATATGGTGTTCTGCTCAATCGTCAGGCATAAACTTGTGGAATGAAGCTATGTAAGATAATAAATTCACTGCAAATTACGTATAATGATATTGATCGAGCATCAACCCCTGCATGAACACCAAAATAATGATCGGTAAAAGTTATACATGAAACACATACACTCTTTTACTCACATTATATCTCCAACAGTAATTATATATAAACTCAGGAGCATTACTCTAATCAATCGTGTTTGATTGGAGTAGCTTGAACTCGAAGGGGCTGAACCTTCTTTAATGTTATCCCATATTGCTCCTTCATGTTCATGTACTCTGGCACTAACCCACCAGCTAGCTTCCATTCAAATTTGTGTACAAGCGATGCTACTATTAGATGCATTGTCCTGTGAGCTAATGGCAATCCAGGGCATATCCTTTTGCCTGCCCCAAAGGGTATGAGCTCAAAATCATGACCTTTAAAATCAATCTCATGCTCCAAAAACCTTTCAGGCATAAACATTTTTGGATTCTTCCAAATGGTTGGGTCTCGTCCCATGGCCCATACATTGACCAAGACTTGTGCATTTTTAGGCACTTTGAAGCCACATATGTTGTTTACCATTTCATCACACTTGTGGGGTATTAAAAATGGGGTTGGTGGGTGTAAGCGAAGAGTTTCCTTTACCACTGCTCGTAAGAATGGCAAATTTAAGATGTGTTGTTCTTCAATTATTACATCTTTGCCAATTGCTCGAGATAACTCTTTTCTTGCTTCTATCAATTTATCTGGATTGTGTAATAGCTCTGCCATAATCCATTCTATTGTGCTTGATGTAGTGTCAATCCCAGCAACAAGTAAATCCTATTAACACAGAATTATCTAAAACTCAATGAAATACGCACATATATATTATTAGGAAATGGAGAAGATTAAAGACTAAGATTATATATACGAGCTTATAATTAAGAAAGTGAAATTAAGAGAGATGAAGATTATATATAAAAATGTATAGTGATAGGATCACTTGTTGATTGCTTTTTTTTTTTACTGAATCACTTGTTGATTGCTAGTGAGTAAATTAAAGTTAAAATTGATGAGTAAATAACAAATTATTAATAGTAAATAAATATAAGGGAATCAACCTAATCACTTAGAAATCTCTTGGACATAAAAAACATCAATTTAGATAAATCGATCGATGTCTAAATATATATACATTAAGCAACTAATTTGATGATAATTTCAAATATAGAGACACCTAATTCTTTGATAACTTAATTGAAACTTTGAACCGTAATTGCAATTAAATACTTGATAAATTATGATTGACACACCACAATATCTTAATAATGTTTCTGAATATCTAGAAAATAATTACTCTATAATATAAAATATAATTATTGGAAAACTAAACACTAACCAGCAACAAATGTAACATCTCATTGCGACTGATCAATAGAGAACCAGTTCCTTCAATAATGTTAAGAAGTGAATCCAACACATCCCCACACACATTTGAGCCGGATTTTGAAACTCTTGATGACATTCTTTCTTCAATAATTTCATCAAAAATCGTAAACAACATCCCAAAATAATTGGTCGTCCTTGCAAGTACCCGTTGAGGGTCAAGTGGACGAAGAATGGGAAAGAAATCTGCAACATTAGGCCTTCCAATTTCTTCCACTATCCCCCGAAAAATGTTCTTGAACTCATGAGACTTTTCAGATGCATAATTAGACAAATCCACAGAGAATAAAGTGGTTGAGAGGGAATTAAGAATTGTTGTAAAGACAGCCTCACCCATATCCACAACCTCACCTTTGTTGCAACTTTCTTTCACAAAATCCAATAAATCATTTACCTTTTGTTGGCGAAGGATTTGAGTGGAGTCAAGAAGTTGTGGAGAGAATATTTTTGTAGCACAAACTCGCCTAAGGTTCCTCCATTGAGGTGATGGTGGCAGCCAAGCAGTAGAATATATGTGATGGTCAAGTGCATGCACTGAATGTGGGATTGTTCTGCTAGAAAAAACTTGGCCATTTTCATGCAATACTTGTTTTGCTACTTGAGGAGATGAGATCACTATGGTAGTTATGCTGCCTAGTTTCAAGGTCATAATAGGTCCATAAATTTTGGAGAGTTTGGTGAGTGATTTGTGTGGATTTGTGCCAAGTTCCAAGATGTTTCCTATGATAGGAAATGGACGTGGCCCTGGTGGAAGCTTTCTAGATTCTGAGGTTTGGTTGAATATTCTGGGAATGAATATGAGAATGCTTGCACTCATAAAGGTAACAAATATAAGTATTATTTGGTAGTGCATGGCTTTGGACATCTAGAAATGCTCTGTCTCCTAAATTATACTGTATCTAGCTATATAAAAACAGTTTTATTACAATTTTTGTATGGGGGGAAAAAATAGAAAAATAGTGGCGAAAACATATATGTTTTTAAGAGACTTAATATAATTACGAATTTATCACAGGATCAGTAGTGTGCTGTGTCCACCACCTAATTTGTTAGATATGGGCACGTGTATGCATGTTTCATGTATGGTGGTAGGTAAGTACGTTTTCTCCTTCCCTCAAACTGAACAAAACCACTCCATTATGCATTCATTCATGATTCAACCTTCTCGCTTTCCTTCAACCACCACATAATAAGATTATGTACGATTCCTTGTAGATTTAATAAGAACGGTTGATAGGTTATTATACCATTCAATCACGCCACACTTCCTCGAGTCTTCTTCTCCCACACCCTTACGCTCCTTAACTTTTACCAAACTCGCATGTCCACTCTCCATTATTCATTGATTTGACCACCATTGGAAGACAGGGTGTATACAAAATTTGAAAAAGAACCGAAGTTATGGACAGGTGGACACTTGCATGTTATAGATCAATTCCAATTCTCATATTTGTAAGCTATGAGATTATGCACCGAAAAGCTTTGGAGACTCTATCTTGATTTTTAAATGTGAACTCTTGATGGAATTCCCAGTCATTAATTGATTCTTCCACATACCTTTGGGAGCAATTACTCAGCAGCTGCCAAAATTGTTGCTAAGCCTTTCAAGGTATAGAATTGATAGATCTTGATCACTCTATTACTAGTTTGAATCACATATAAGAAAGAAGTTATAGAAATTAGAAAGCTGAAGGTAGTGCTAAATTAAAAATAATAAAAATCTTGGCAAAAATTGGAGGTGAGATTGTAGAAGAAAACATGTTTTCCAAAGGACCTTTGTGAAACAAATTATTTAACTTAGAGACTTCAGAACCTAAGTGTTAAAGACATCCAAATGCCATGTTATGTATTTTCTTGTCATTTCTTTTCTTTTTTGAGGTAATATTTCTTGTCTTGAAAGTGTGAACCTTGGCAGACAATAAGGTTGTTTTGAAATTGGGTGATCCATTGTTTCAGCAGCCTTCTGATTTGCAGTTTTACCATAATTAAATTCATGACTGATTGTTTATTGATAATTGGTGGTGTTATATATAACAGGAACACACAAGAGTTGACCTGCAAGCTCAGGATCGTGTTTATAAGATTGGTCAAAAGAAAATAACTTCAAGTTTTCCGATTTTGCAGAGGTTTACAATTTTATATGATATACTTAATTATTTTGTTAATCATTAGTTATGTTTCTATCCAGAAATCATGGATACTAGCACTGGACATAGATATGAGATATCACTTGGCTGTGGGTACATAAAACTCTGAATATTTTATTTATTTACGAAGTATAATGATATTGAGCGTGAACACTGTGAAGTAATTTATATCGTGAAACACATACTCTTTACTCGCATTCTCCAACGTGCTTGCATTCTCTGGGACGCGACAGTCTGCTACGACACATTGAACTTAAACCATTAGATTCCTTATTTCCTTCTATAAACTTTCAGTTGAAGAGGTGGAAACTCAATTAAATAGAAAAAGAAAGATTCGAAGTTTCAACTTTCAATCCGTGAGTCACTAAAAGAAAAGCAAGATAAACACGGGTTGTGATGTCAAAGGTGAGGCAATTGCGTTAGTCACAATACATCACTTATTTTGTAAACAATTAATATATGTTTCTCCATATTTATAAGCACAATAATGTTTTGTTGTAAGGTCCCTATAAGTGCTAACAAAGTCTATGTTAATGTAGTGATTTGACAAAGATTTGAATTCTCTTATACTTGTGTGAGAGAGAAAAAAATGATAGTAACTATAAGAGGACTTTCAGTGATTTGTATTGTACACAATCATATATATAAAATTAATCGTGTTTGATTGGAGTAGCTTGAACTCGAAGAGTCTGAACATTCTTTAATGTTATCGCATATTGCTCCTCCATGTTCATGTGTTCTGGAATCAATCCATCAGCTAGCTTCCATTCATAGTTGTGTACAAGGGATCTCTTTTAGATGCATTGTCCTGTGAGCTAATGGCAATCCAGGGCATATCCTTTTGCCTGCCCCATAGGGTATGAGCTCAAAATCATGACCTTTAAAATCAATCTCACACATCAAAAATCTTTCCGGCATAAAAATTGTTGGATTCTCCCAAATGGTTGGATCTCTTCCCATGGCCCACACATTGACCAAGATTTCTGCATTTTTAGAACATTGAAGCTAGATATGCTTACCATTTCCTCCACTTATGGGGTACTAAAAGTGGACCTGGCGGATGCCAGCGAAGAGTTTCCTTCCCCTCTGCTTTTAAAAATGGCAACTTTAAGATTTGTGATTCTTCAAGTGTTACATCTTTTGCAATTGTTTGAGATAACTCTTTTCTTGATTTTACCAATTTATCTGGGTTGCGTAGCAGCTCTGCCATAGTCCATTCCACCGTGCTTGACGTTTTGTAAATCCCAGCAACAAGTAAATCCTACTAATACAGTATATTATCTCAGAACTCAATAAAATACACATGTATATAATATTAGGAAAAGGTGAAAATTAAAGATTAAATTCATGTTAAATAATTAAGAAAAATAGAAATTAGGAGATCAAGGTTATAAAAAAGCATACTGATAGGATCACTTTGCTGGTTTCTTGTGCGTAAATTAAAGTTAAAATAGATGACACTATCAATTAATTAGTAGTGAACAAATACTTAACTTGGTCCTCCAAGGCATCAAACTAATCCCTTAAAAATCCTGGAAAAGTAATAATTTAGACTAAATTGATGTTTAAATATACATTGAACAACTAATTTGATGGATATATTACAAATATACAAAGACACCTAATTTATATCATTTGATAACTTAGAATTGAAACTTCGAATCTCTTTTAAGTCAAAAGATATTTATATTTTAAAAATAAATTAGGACTCCTAATTGTTGGGTATGACTCATATTTTGTCATCATAAGCATGTTTTCGAGGTCTAATATTGTTGTTGACCTTGTGTTTTATTATTTGTAGTTTGGGCTTGGGCCCATAAATAACTATCGTATTTAAGGTTTCTAAACCTATATATTTTCTTGTAATCTAAGTGCATTGTAAACGAGTATGTGAGAAAAATATAGAGTATAACTGGACGAAGTCCACATTGAGTAAACTAAGGTAAACATTGTTTGTTATTTTCTTCTTCCCCTTTCTCTTTTTCCGCTCTCTGATTGTTGTGTGATTGTTCGATAACAACACTAATTATTTTGATTAAATGCAAATAAATACAAATGATAAAAGTTGCGTCTAATATGCTATCAGATCATTATTTGCCTTTGTGCTTTGAAGTTTTCAGACTATGCACTCATAAGACGATTTGATATAGCAGTTAAATAGTGTATTTAAGACATTCATTTAATAATCTATGTTTGAGATTCTTTCATGAAGAAAACATTCTCCTAGGATTTGCCAAAATTTATGAAGAATAAATGGAGCTCACAATATGGAAGATGTTGATCCTCATCAAAAGTCGAGTGCTCCGTTGTTGCAGACATGCTATGATGAAAAAAATGACTTCTCTACTAAAGTATAAGGCACGCTAACCTATCAGTATGAACTTTGCATGAAGAAGAGACGTGCATTTATTCAATGGATTCAAGACCTTAGATGAAGAACAATGTGAAGAATCCAACCATTGAAAGACAACAAATACTTTGAGATGAAGGTTATACATAGAATAAGCTTTGAAGAAACAAGACACAAATTATCTACGCGAACTATTCTTTCGCTTTTTCATGTAAAGCTTTATGTAAATTATTATAAAGATACAAATCTCTCAAAACACCTTATATATCTTAAGAGAAAAGACTAAAAGTATTTAAATGATACACTTATCTATTAGACAATCATACTTTAGTCAATAAACAACCTTCCAACAAATCTTGTTGATTTGTTTAGAGTCAACAGTATGACTTGATAGAGCAAAAAATATTGGGTTTAAATCAAGCTTGGGATAGAGATTGCAAGTGAAACTAGAAGTGACACTGGACAATATTTGTAACTCTGATAAGTTAATAAAAACTTGGTGGTTGCCAAAAATTGGACGTAGTCTTAAGATTGAACAAATCAGTATAATTTTTTCATGTGCTTTTTTGATTAACTATCAAAGAGTTTTGAATTTATTTTTAGATCTTGCATTTTTTTAAAGAGAATAATTTTTCTCATCGTCTGATCTATTTATATTAATTAGACGATAAACATGTTTTATAACCTTAAGAAAAATTTTAAAATTTTTAAAACACAATTTAGCCCCCCTTCTTGAATTATTGGCTTCTACCATTAATGAAAACAAGTAATAGGTATATGGAAGAAGTAGGTATTATATGTAACTTCCATTGATCACGATTTAATTATTACCTCTGTTTTTAATCAAAATAATATAGTTAATTTCGAACAGTTTGGATGGTCAATGACACTTTTGAAGGTTTGGGCATGGAGTATTTGGTAGTTCAATTCTTTTAAATTATTTTCAATTTTATTTAGTTCAGTTCAGTTTTCTCAAAACATGTATCAAGACTTGTAAAAGTACTTACATATTATTCATCAATCGAATCTTCACATTGATAGTGAGATTCAAACTCATATCTTTATAAGATAAGAATCAAATTCTTATCAACTAAATTAATCTTTATAGACAAATACTTATCATTTTAGTTTTTAAGTTAATTAATATATCTTTTATGAAATTGATAAATTTTCAAATCCTACTAGCCGTGAAACAAACATAGCCAAATATCCGGTTCAACAAGGAACCCGATCAGTAATCGCATGAAATTATAAACGGGTCAGACTACCCAAATTTAAGTGTTGGGATCCGACCCGAAAAATAGAAGGGAAAAAACATTATCAAAAACGGTGCGTACGTCGTTCAAACTAACTCCCCTTTGTCCAGCCCTAATTTGAATTTTTGCGCCATTCCTAAACCAGTGCAGTGAAAATCACGTATCTGCAATGGAGATTCTGTATTCGAAGCTTTACGACAAGTACACCAAACTCAAGGTTTGTTCTTTAATCGATATTTGATCGACAACCAACGCAGGTTATTAGTTTTTGTCACTGATTCTTCGTTTTCTTTCTCTTTGCAGTCTAAGAAACTCTCCGATTTGGATCACATAAACAAAGAACAAGAGGGTAAATTCGTGAATTACTTGAACGGTACGTTTCTTCTCCATTTCTTTCCACATGAATTCTCCGAAGAACAACGACGAACGAACGTGTTCTGAATTTCGAAGACTTTTGAGTGTTGCAGCTGCGGAAGAGTTGATAGAGCACTTGAAGAGCGAGAAGGAAGGGCTTCTTGAACAAGTCAATGAGTTGAGAACTGAATTGTCTTCACTTAGGCACGTTTTCCACAATGGAGCCTCTTTTTTCTTTTTCTTCTATTTCTTTTGGTTTAAACATATAATTTCGCCCCTGTTCATGCCATGGATTCTCAATGTGGTCCTTACGCATAACATTTTATTAAATTGGCCCTTATATGTGCAAATGTTACCGGTTTGATCCCCATATGTGCAAGCATTGCCAGTTTGATCCCTGTTGTCATACTTTAACAGTTAAGCTTCTTATATTTTCTTAATTCAGTCTATACTTATAGGGACCAAATTAAGAATGTGTTAAAGGACCAAATTAAGAATGTGTAAGTTAAAGGTGGTAGGAACCAAATTCAAAATCCGCATTATAGGGACGAAATTATGTTTAACCTTTTATTTTTAAATTATTTTTTGTTATGGATTTTTAAGGAATGGTTTATTTTTTTTTTGTTTACTCAAATGTGGTTACTTTAAATTTCAGGGCTGCCAAAGAGAAAGAGGTTGTGGATTATCAAAAGCTTTTGATGGAGGAAAAAGAAAAAAGTGAGGGTCTCGATTCTTTTTGTGGTTCTTGAAATTAAAGTTAAATGCTTGTTCAATAATTGTAGTACGGATGTTTACAAAGTTTTTAGTTTAGTTCCTGATGCACATGGATACTTCCTACAGGATATTAAACAATTATAAGGTTTGAGATGTTTGGAGTTCAACCAAAACATTATAATAAGTTGCTTAAATAAAAGAATTTCTGCATGTATGTTGGTGATTTATTTATTTTTTTGGATAGCTACCTAGTTAATCTTTTTCTTCGGAACTTGGTGGGAATCTATATTCAATGTTGAAGTTTGACTAATGTTTCATTGCATCTTTTTGTGAATGTAAGTTCACCTCAGTATTTCAATGCCCATCGCTAAATGTATCTCAATTTCATGTATTCTTCTTCTCTATTGATGATTTGGATGTGAACTTTTGGCAGATGAAGCTCTTTCTGAAGAAGTTGAGAAATTGCTAAAGCTTCACCAGGAAAGAACATCTCATTATTTATATAATAACAGCAAGATCAAGACCGTAGATGATCAGTTTAAGGCAAACTCTAACAGCTCATCTATAAGAATGACAAGAAAACATACAAAGCAGATTGCTTTGGAGAAAGAAGCAAGGTCAATATCTTTGGAAAATAAAGGTAATTCTGTGGAGAGAGAGTCAACACAAAATGCTTGCAAGGAGACTGTTTCTGATAATGTGAGTATTTAAAACCCTAAAAATGGAATATACAAGTATGTGTTTAATTATATGAATATGCAAACACACACACATGGAATATACAAGTATGTGTTTAATTCTATATGCATTCCATTTAATTCATTTGGGTGGAAAATGTAATGACCATAATATGCTGACATTTTGTTGTAAAAAAGCTGCTGGAGTGCTGTACCAAGGCTAATGATCAATCAGGTTGGTGTTAGTAATTGTTATTCATGCTTTATGTGTGAATTATTTGGTTGGGGTTTTGGTATCTTTTATATATCCTTCAATGTGTTTTACAGGTATTGATGTACATGAAAGTGGTCATGGTAACTGGCTTATTCAAACTCTTTTTGAGTATGCACTGAGCATGAAATTATCCTTGGATTATCAAGCAGGACGAATATGCCTGTCTGCACTGCATGAATCAAGCGGTAATTCATAATTTTGGATTGTAACTGATTTCTTTGTCTTACCATTTCTTAGTCTTTTTATAACTTGTTTCAGTTAACAGTTTGTTGGAATATTAATAATTGGCTAGATTGTTTCAATCTGGATATAGTTTTGGAATTCTGATGGCTTGTTTGGTGGTTAAGACTCAACATATGATTAGGTGGATAGGATAAGATCATAAGAAGGCAAGATAAAAGTAGAAAAAGAAATGGGAATAATTAGCTCTTTCCTATCGAATTTGTAAGCACACCAAATAACCTAACATATAACTATAAATCTCATACAAATAACAAAATTACCCTTGCATAAAGGTGAAAATAGGGAGGGTTACAGCCTTACTGGGGATTTATTTTTAAAAAATGAGAGAGTATTGAAACAGGACACAGATCATAATTGTGCAATGAGAATAAAAACACATTGCAACAAGATAGAGAGAAGGGGTGAAGATACTCTGCTCATTATCTGTACCAGAGTCTCAGACACAGTTGCCAGTGAAATTTATTCTCAGTTCAGTAAGACCTTTGTTTTCTTTCTTGGGTCTTTCTTTGACAAAGCTGATCTTGGTTCTAAGTTTTAAATAAAATTCTAGCCATTTAACATTTTGCAGATTTGTAACTGCTTGGTTAAGATGTTTCTTTTATTGCAACCATGGTAGGTTACTCCTTCAGTTTATCGTGGGTCGGCAAATCACCTGGAGAGGAGGAAGCAGAAGCAGAGCTGCTGTACCATGTTATATCTCTAGGCACATTTGAAAGAGTGGCACCAGAATGGATGAGGGAGGACATCATGTTCAGCCCAAGCATGTTCCCCATCTTCTTTGAAAGGATATCTCGTGTTATCAAGTTGAACCCCTAGTGTTATTTACTGTACATATTAACTGATTAATTTTTATTTGGAGAACATTGAATTTTGTGTGTAGATTTGCTTGTTTCTCTCCAATCCCATTTCATATGCCATTTACAAATTCAAAGAATATGTAAGGCTATTTAGTAGACCTATATAAATTGTAAGAAAATGGATCAAAAGTGGAATATTTCTAAATTAGAGTGATAAAAGTAAGACAATTTTTTGTGGCTTAATTACTGTTTAAATTCTTCCGTTCAGCGTGTGTGCTTTTTTCAGTTCTTAAAGTTTAAATCTATTTTTTCTGATTTTTGACAAATTACTCTTTTTAATTTTTAGCATAATAAATTAATATTTTGTGGTGGTTGTTAGTTTTTATAAATTAATTTCTATTTTTTAATTGCTTAAATTTATATTTTTAAAAATATCACAAAATGTTTACCAAAAAAAAAAAATATATCACAAAATACTAAAAAAACTCTTAAAGTATTAAAATTATCTTAAAGTGTTAATTTATTTTGTAAGGAAAAAAAATAATTTATCAAAATTTAGGGATTAAGAAAAATATTCCTAAATTTTAGGAACTAAAACAAACATCCTCCTAAAATTGGGGATTAAAATAATAATAATTTATTTTTCTTTAAGAATACAGTTATATTTTAAAAAAACTTGAGAGAAAAAAATATATTTGATTTATTCTTTAACCAAAATGAAAGAATAGATTGAAAATACAAAATAATTTAATAAATAAATATTATATATTATAAGTTTGTTAATTACACGATTTATGACATTTATCGATTTTTACACTAACCACCGCAAAATTCATCAGTAATTCTTATTTTACAGTGTCAAAGATATTGCACTGACCATGCATAAAAATTAATTAGACTCAATTAAAATTTATTTTAAACTATAAATATCAAATATAAATAAAATCCGAATATTGCACCGAGTAATTTAGGCAGTTATTAATATCATAAAAAAATTCTAAACATCCAGTTATTCCTTTGTTTACGCAATATAGTTTTATGATATTAATAACTCGATGTTTAGAATTTTGCACCGAAGCACGTCATTGTCGTGACTTCTTTGAGCCAAGCAAGCTTCCACAGTATACTTTGGGAGTTTGGGTGATGAGTTTGTTTAAATTTATTTTTTAGAAAAATGTTTTTTAATAAAATAAATATTTTTTTAAAAAGTATTTATTTAAATTGTTTTTACTTAAATTAAATATTTTTTAAATTTTTTAATAAATAAATCCTATCTACTTCTTTACAATATTTTTCTTTAAATTTGCTTTCTTTAAACAAACTCTATCTAATCTAAATAAGCTAAACGCACGCGAACCGAGATCGGCTTTTGCGAGTGATGAAAACACAGAATCGCGTTTGTAACTGAGGAATGAGTTTCTTGCAGGGAATCATTGATTCCTTTAACTCCATCTTCACACCCGATAACAACAACAATTATCACAACACCAATTCTTCTTCTTCTTCTTCTTCTTCTTCTTCTTCCTCAACGAATCAAATGGAAGCTTCTCCTCCTCCTTCGGTTTCGAACGAGCGCGTGGCATACAAGCTCAAAGGCTACTTCGATTTAGCGACGCAAGAGATCGCGAAGGGCGTTAGGGCAGAGGAATGGGGCTTGATCGACGACGCGCTTCTTCACTACCGGAACGCGCACTCGGTCCTCCTTGAAGCTAATTCAACTCCCGTTCCTTCCTACATCACTTCCAGGTTATCGCAATTTCACGCCGATTAGGTGTTTCTTCGATGACGAGAAAAAGTAGGGTTTGTGTTTATGAGTTCTAATAATATGAATGTTTTTTGGTTGATGGAAACTGTTAAAGTGAACTGCAGAAGGTGCAATCGTATCGAGAGAAGATATCCAAATGGCAGAGTCAGGCTTCTGAGAGGTTGCAGACTCTCGCTAGACGAGCTGGCAGCTTATCTGCTAATCAGGTATGAATGTAGTTGGTGTTTAGATTTTCAAAGCAGAAGGTGTTGTTTGCAGAGTGATTAATTTTTTGGTTTTGTGGTTCTGAATTCTGAAATTTGAGGTTGGCATTGCAAAGTGCCACTTTAAGGAATACATTAACTGTTAAAACTGCATTACCTCTTTTCCGTGATGTTGTAGACTTTTCGTGTTTTTTTTTCCAAAACTATTGATGTTTTACAATTCAAAGTCTCGTTAATTAAACTAACAAGACTGGATCGACTGACATGGGTTTATTTCAGCTTAACCTGTTTTCTGGAGTTTGAGCTTTGAGTTCGTAGTTGCGTTAAAAAAAAGTCTCAATTAATTTTTTTCCCACTTATGATTCCTATTTAACGACTGTTACAATAGAAGTTTATCACAATTAATGAGATATTAAATAAGGTATTTAAATTCAAAAATAACGATATTATTTTTCCATATATTAAGTGCTTCTTAATCTTTGTGTGTTGACCTTAAACATCAATAGATTTTGAATGGAGGTGGTGTTTTGTATCATAAATGAGGGGATTTGGATTATTTCCATGTAGGCAGTTATACTTGTATTTTTAAGAAGTAATTATGTTGGCTAATGGTCAGACTTCAGAGCCTTTGGACTTTTTAGCAAGCCTGTTAAATTACAATCATTGAATGTTCTTGCTTTATATTGGCCATAACGTACTAGTTTTATGAATATGATTATAATGAACCTTTAATATTTTTTTCCCTCAAAAATGTTTGCAGAGCACCTCAAAACTTGGTCAAACTGCTGCAGCTCCAATTAAGACGTTGAGTACTAGAAAAAATGTGTTACAAAAGCCCCCTCAAAGAGGAGGTCAGGTGAATAAAGTTGGAAGCCCAAAATCTAGTCAAGCATCTGGTGTAAATTATGATGACAAACTAGTTGAAATGATTAACACTGCCATAGTAGATAGAAGTCCTTCTGTTAGATGGGAAGATGTTGGTAAGAATCTATGCATGTTTGCTTCTATGTTTTATATATTATCATTTCTTTGATTATTAGTGTGGAAATGCAGCTGGGCTTGAAAAGGCAAAGCAAGCTTTAATGGAGATGGTCATTTTGCCAACTAAGAGAAGAGACTTGTTTACGGGTCTTCGAAGGCCAGCCAGAGGTAATACCTTAGGACCTCATTGCATTTTGTTATATATTGGATCATGGTGAAAGTCGTAGAATGAAAAGGCCAAATATTGAAATTGCTGAACATTTTCTGTTCTAGGTTTGCTTCTCTTTGGTCCGCCTGGTAATGGAAAAACCATGCTTGCCAAAGCAGTGGCTTCAGAATCACAAGCAACATTTTTTAATGTAACAGCAGCTTCCTTGACATCAAAATGGGTATGTCTCTATCTGTGTATCAGTTGGAATTATAAGGTTTTAAGCATAGAGGGAGGAAAGGGAAATAAAAGAAAATTAATACATGGAGATTTGATGTTTTACTTTATTTGATATGATGTGTTATATATGTTAAAAAATCCTTATTTAAACTACTGCTAGGTATGAATTATGATAACAAATCACGAAACATTAGAAAATATTGAAGTTAATCCCAAACAGGTATTCCTAATCCTAGATATTCTGAATTATTCTAAAATAAAATCAAGATATTTTTGGATAATTTTTCATATATTCTAGCAGTATCCTTGTTTAACTCTCATTTATTTCTTATGTTAATATGTTTAAGTGATGGTTATGACTTCAGAAGTTTCTCCATGATTAATTGTGCTCAATAGGTGGGTGAAGCTGAAAAGCTTGTCCGGACACTATTCATGGTAGCTATATCCAGACAGCCATCTGTAATTTTCATTGATGAGGTATTTCTCTTGTGTATAGATAGAGAAGTTGTTCTTCCCCCTACTAAATATGACTAGAAAGACATTATAGAAGAATATGTTTAGGAATAGGGAATTTTTTTTAGCTTGCTTTAGAAGCAATGAACCACTTCAGAATCAATTCTCCCGGAGCTTTGTTTGATAACTATTTAAAGTTTTGAAAAATGTCCAAATGCCATCTGCATTTCAGCTATTTCTGTTTGAAGCTTGGTTCAGAGCACAACATTAATTGTTGAGAGAAAGAAAACAAGAAACGTGTGATGAATTCTGTGTCAATTACACAGTGAAGGCTATTATACAATAAGTGTCATGTCATAAATACAAAGATTACAGTTATCCAGACCCAATTATCTTGATTACATAATAATAATAATAATAATGATGATGATGATGATGATGATATATCCACACACCCTATTTACTGTACTTCTAACAATTTTCATTGAACTATTATTCTTAAAGAGCATAGAGGGCTTGTTTTAAAATGGCTAAGGATCCCTTTTGATAAAATTTGTATCTTGTACTTTTATCTTCTAACTGAATTAGGATAATGACTTGAAATATTTATTAAGATTGATGATGCATATAAGCAAATAAATTGTCAATTTTTTAGTGAAACAAAGATTATTTCTTTATCACATTAGTCTGCCCTGGTTTGTAGCACTCTCAGTCTCAGGGTGACCAGCTCACCAGCATTATCATTGATTGTCTCAAATTCTAATCCCTTATGATGGCTATAGTGTAAAGTTAATAAGTCATGCTATGTTGTTGTCTTTAACTATTAGTTTTATTTTCCCGAAGCCATGCTAGTTAAATAGGACAATTTATAAAGCAGGAAGAAAAGGTTGTATTCTTTGCATCTCAATTTGTTCTCCGCTCATAACAATAGTAATTTCCTTTCTTAACTGATAACAGATTGATAGTATAATGTCAACAAGGTTGGCAAATGAGAATGATGCCAGCAGACGATTAAAATCTGAATTTCTTATCCAGTTTGATGGGGTGACCTCCAATCCTGATGATATTGTGATTGTAATTGGTAAGTGTTATATCTGAAGATACTTGATCATTCTGTTTCTAAAAACGAGCATGATTTAGAATTTAGATCCAGTACAGTGGTAAATAACAGAATAGCATGTATTGTGCGATTGTAATTGGTAGGTGGGCTTTTGGCCTGTTCCAGAAATAGCTGTTTAATCTCATCTATTGGAACATCGTGAGGCCATTATACAATGCTTATATTTTCCTCTCTTTCTTTTAAATTCCGCTGTATATCTCACATTTTGTGATATGTTAAGAACAATATTAGTTCCTTTATTAGGTGGCTTGCATTGTAATCTGTCATCCTAAAAACTGTATATGATGAATGCAAAACTGATTTTAGCTATTGTAGATATGGAATTGCTTGCTTTATCTTTTTTTTTAATTTCACAATATTAGGTGAGTTTGAATATAGATAAGTGAATCCAATAAATCTGTTAGTCTTACTAAACTCAAAATTTTCATTTTCCTTCTTAATATAGGTGCAACAAATAAGCCACAAGAATTAGATGATGCAGTTCTTAGGAGACTGGTAAGAATTTCTTTAATGTCCTATACTGGAAGTGTAGAAAATATAATTCCAGAATTTCATGTTGCTGATGTGATTTTCAAATGATAAACTGTTAGATATAAATGATCTTCTAGTTTTATTCTCATTGATATATATATATAATTTTTTACTGCTTGAGCTGATAGAGTGAAATATTGTACAGGGATATTTTTTTTTATTTTATTTTTAGTCCAATGACTATTATATGCCTTGTAAAAGGTTAGGTTACCTTAAGTAATGGATAAATAATGTGATTATATCATTGTCTTGAATAGTGGTTTAAAAATGGTCATGTGAAATAGAAACCCTTTCATTGATGATATTATGTTGCATATACTTTGCTAATTGAAGTATTGAGCATGTCTGTATTTAGTAGTATACCATAAACTTCTATTCTAAAAATCAGTATTCTCTTCTATGTACCTTGACAAATTTCTTAGACTCCTAGCAATTGCTTTATAGGGAGCTTCTAATTGCATGGCAATATGGACTTCATGTACTTCCTTCCCTTGGACTTATGTTCTCGGTTACGATTCCTCATACAACATTTCTGAAATGTTGTGTGGAAAAACCGATTAGTTGTCAATAAAACAAATAAAGCACTTGAACTATATTTTGCAAGAGACATGTCATTTGTGCCCATTGAAATCTATGCATGATTGCATGCCATGGATAGTTATAATAATGATCTTTGAACCACATGCTGCTTCTCTACTCACTCTATTCTTGGGTTTTCTGTGAAATCTTTACTAGGTAAAGAGAATATACGTACCTTTACCAGATGAAAATGTTCGGAAGCTTCTGCTAAAACACAAACTCAAGGGTCAAGCATTCTCCTTACCTAGTAAGCAATTTGCTCATATTTTATGCTTTGTGATACTTCTTTTGATTTGTGTAATCCGGTGCTAGTGTATTTCCTGGTTATTTATTCTTCTAATGTATTCTGGTTTTATTGTGGCTAGCTTATAATTTATTTACTCTGGTTGTGTGAAACTTATTACCAAATTTATTTACATGTCATACGTGCAAATTTTTTATTAATTGTAAGAGTTTGTATTTTCTATTGTATGCTTTAAACTTTTGTTATTTACATCTTTCATGAAAGAAAGTTCAAGATTAGTTTCCCTGCTCTGTTTTTAATTGAAAACTTTGATATTTTATGTTGCAGGTAGAGATCTAGAGAGGCTTGTAAAAGAGACTGAAGGTAATATTTGTAGCTAAATATGTATTTGCTTGTTCCAAGTTTGAGTCATGATGAGAAAGAAACTAGAATGTTGAGATATTCTTTTCTTTTTCTTTTCCTTTTTTTCCTTTTTAAATATGACCATAATGCTTGTTATTCTTGGTTTGCAGGATATTCTGGCAGTGATCTGCAAGCCTTGTGTGAAGAAGCTGCAATGATGCCAATTAGAGAGCTGGGTGCTGACATTCTTACTGTAAAGGCTAATCAGGCATGCTATAAAATACTGTCTTTAGATAGGATTAGTAAAATCTTGTAAATGAAAGCCTTCCTTTTTATTGTTAAATGAAAGTTAACTATTTTCAGTTTTACCAGGTAAGAGGACTGAGATACGAGGATTTTAAGAAGGCAATGACTATCATTAGGCCGAGCTTAAACAAAAGTAAGTGGGAAGAGCTTGAGCGTTGGAATGAGGAATTTGGATCTAATTGAAGTCATTTTCTGATGCATATATATGCATACAATTATTTTAAAAAAATAAAAAACTGTGTACATAACTGAAATCAGGGTGCTGCTTATTTTGTTAATAGCTATCTTGAAATCCTATTCTAGCCGCTTGCCTCAAATGACTGCCTTTATCTATTTTAACTTTTATTCTTTGTATATCTTTCTGATTAGTATATCTAGTCATTGTAAATCCCTTCCCCCGGGGGTTTTCTGGGAAGAAAAAAGATTGATAAATTGCCCCGGAAATGAGGGCACAAAAACATTCAAAATAAGGTTTTTTAAACATGGCAGTATATGAATTTTAAAGCTTTTAAATTGGAGTGTAATAATTCTTTTTATTTTCTTCTTATTAGCTCTTATCAATAAAGTATAGTGATTCTTTGAGACTTAGTTGAACCAGGGTATGAATTTGTCATAAACCTTGTTTTCGAGAGCATATTTTTCTCTTGTATGCTTGAATTTAGTCGTTAAATATAAAATTATTTCATTCAATTTTCACGAAGAAACCTACGTCTATTTACAAATCCTTTATTCTTATGTTTTAAAAATTAATGTAAAAATGTTTTGAAATTTAGTTAAAAAATATTTAATACCATTTAACCAAATTATTTAGTTTTTATTTAAAAAAAACAAAAAAAAAACTCAACTGCTCTAAACGGAACTTGAGTGAATGATTTTTTAGGTAAATAAAAGAATTTAATACCATTTATCTTCTTTTTTTTCTTTTATCATACTCCCCACTCTCTAGCTCAAGTTAGATATCAAACACCTACTTTATTTTTTAAAAAAAAAATCACCTAAATAGGATATGAAACAAATGAAGCTTGTTCACGAAAAAAAGAGGGTAGAGGAGTGTCTAATATCAATGCACACGGTTAAGCCTCAATAAGGCCAAAGACACACATGGCACACTATGATTGAGTTAAGTTGAAACAGCTTCTCATTTTGTATTCATGGCAATTGTGTTATTTTGTTGCCTGACAATATCTTCTAGCACAACTACCATCAATCCAAATTGAGCCCATGTGCTCCAGAATATGCTTTTAATTTCTTTTTTATTTGTTTCACATTCCAAAAGTTATAAAAGAAATTAAGTGAAACTTTCTTTTCCTGTTTAATTCTTTATGTAAAATCATCATCAGAATTGCCAATAGAGAGACTGTACAAGAGTATAGCTATAGGTGGGGATGATGGAAATAATTAATATTTAAAAGAGTATGCATATTTAATTATTATCATGTCTTGCACATGTTTAATAATATCTTAATCTTGCAATCAACATCAGATTATTTATTTTAATAATTATTTAAATGATAATGAATTTATCGTTCAAAAGATTGTTAGTTTTTAATGTTATTGCACAAATTTACGAATTTCTTGTTATTAAATTTTAATATAAAAATGAGTTAACATCTATTTTATATTAGTAATAAAAATTTAATGGGTAATGGAAGAATTTGGCTTTCTAAAATTAAATCTGAAATCCAATTCAATATAATAATAAAAAAATTGATTTTCAATTTTTTATCCATTCGTTTTTCAGATTTTTGGTTTGACTTTTTTTATCCATATTAAATTAGATCTATTTATAAACATCCCCAAAAATCATTTTGTTAAAGATAGAAAGATGCATTGCGTGGATATTTTTTAAATAGTATACGCAAACTTATATCAAGAAAACAATAATATATATACACTCCAAAATTACCTATAAATTAAGTTGTTCCTAATAATTAAGGGTATTGCTTTTCAGTTTTCTATGAATGCATAAAAGATTTTTGGTTTTTTTCAGAAAAGTTAATATGGTTATGGGATCAGATTTTTTGCGTACAAGTTACCTTCAAAAACTTTTTTTCATGGCATCGTTCATAATATATGTCTAGTTTTTCTTTTCGCCTTTTCTTTTTACGATATTTGATTGGGTTATTTTTGAGAAAATTAATAACCATTTTAAGCATCGATAGTTATTATGATTTTTTTTATAATATTCACTTTCACTCTATTTTTCTTTATTGAAGACACTGAAAATAAACTTCAGCAACTTGCGCATCCGCGATGACTATAAAGAATATAAAATTAAAGTTAAATTAATTTTTTAGTTCTCTAATTTATTTTTTAAATTTAATTTAGTCTTTTAATTTTTTTAAATTCAATTTGATCCTCTAAGTTTTTAAATCAATTTAATTTGATCATTCAAATTAAATTATAAAAAATTGTACCATGTGACAATTCAAAACTATCACTAGGTGATTTTAAACTGCTATAAAATGTATATTTTTCAAAAAAAATGAATCAGTTTTAAAAATTTGAGGACCAAATTGAAAAAAAAAAGAATTAAATTAAATTGATTTTAAAAGTTAGAAGACTAAATTCAATGTCAAAAATATTAAAGAATCAAATTAGAGGACTAAATTTTTTAGTCTTATAAATTGGTGATTTTACTCCTCTTTATAAATTATTAACAAATAACTATAATTAATTAAATTATTAAGTTAATCATAAATTAATCAAAAGCATTAGAAAATTATTAATCCTTATTTTTTAAACACTTTATTTCTCATCTTTTTCACAAACACCTTTTCTATATCCATTGTCATAGGTGACTCCATTAACAGGAATACTACATTAGGATTAATAGTTTTTTATTAAAGTTTTTTAATAATTAATAATTTTTATTTTATTTATAATTAATTTAATATCTCTAATAATCGCAATTATTAGCTAGTAATCTATTAGGAGAATCAAAATCACAAATTTATAAAATTAAAGGGACCAAATATTATAATTAAAAAAATAAGAGAGTCAAATTCATAGATGTAAAAATTTAGGAAAACTAGAATTACAACTCAGCTATAAAAATATACATATCCCTTTTCTTATATTATGTGGTAATAAGGACCGATTTAATTAGTGAGATCAGCAAATTGCATCAGCATGAAATGATTTTGCCTCAAACAATAATATATGCTATAGATAACTAACAAGGATGATACTAAATGACTTTTGAAATTAATTCGTATGCCAATAAATATTTAAAAGAAAACTTTGAACTAAATTTTAATTTAAATGAATCATATTTGAAATTGCATAAGATAAACATGTCACTTGTTGATTCGATCCCCCCCCCCCCCTCTTTCTTTCTCTTCGAAGGAAACTTAATTTTTATTCTCATTTAAATATATCAATATAGAAAATTATACATTATCTTATACTTTTACGTTTTAGCGACACAAATTTTATTTCATAGTTGTTTTTTTACAAATTTGAAAAATAAATAACACATAAAAAACATTCATTCTAGATAAATTTTTCAAAAGTTAAATTATATTGCTTATATTGATCATAGTGAAAATAAAATATACATTAAATGTTAATTAAAATAATATTCATAAATATTATATTATTAATAAATCGTTATTATATATTAATAGTTACGTTTGTAATTAAAAATAGTGTGAATATTTAAAATTAATGAAAATTAAAGGTTAATTTAAAATTTTGATTTTATACGTAACTCGAGTATACATACTAGTAGTAGTACAATTAAATGTGCATTCACAGAAAGAAAAAGAAAATTAAATGTGTCAGTTGGCTAGGTGGTAAAATAATACTACAAGTGAATAGAAATTTTTATAATCAATTTTGACTTCTGTCTTTTCCCTCTCTCCTCTTCACTACTCTATCCATGGATAATCTATTAATATGTATTCTTATTAATATTAAGTTTGATTATTATTTGATAAATTCATGTAAAATCTATTAAATTGCACGAGTTTCTTTTCCATCCGATAAAATTTAATTAACATTTTTTTCACAAAAATATGTTATAGGCAAGTCTTTTGTTTTTACTTTGGTTACAAAAATTCGTCATAATCCACCCATAATCCTTCTTCATTCATCAAGACAACTCCCAAATCTTTTTTTTTTTTATAACTCCAAACCTCTTTGTTACAAAACTATTCGCAGATACTTATAAAAAAAATATTTTCATATTTGTATTATATATATATTTCAATTTTATGACAGATTATCATATCATCAATTAATTGATTATATGACAAATTAATAAAATATCACCTTATGTATTAATAAAATATATTACTAATATAAAAAACATAACCAACAATTCTATTATACTCTATGGTAAAGTTAGTAACGTTACAATTACAAAAACCCTTGCCGTGGTTTTCGAATTTAGAACGTGACAAACACACACAAGACAGCGTTCCATAAGACCCAAAACACAATTTAAAAACTTTGAAAAAGACAGAAGAAAGGGACAAGGGCAGATGAGTCATTTCAGAAAAAGAGCAGCAAACAAGCCAACAAATGCCACGACCCCTCTTTCCATTTTCTAGTTGTGACCAAATCATCCTTGTCCCCCCCTCACATGGCCCTCCACAACTTAACCATGGTTAGTTTGTTACCATTTCCTTAACCATTATGTTCCTTTTTCCCTTGTTAAAATTAAAAAGTATAGTCACCCGTTAATGTCAAAACTCAAAACACCCTACGAATATATTGTCCCTTCACAAAACTCAGTCACCGCCTATTCTGCAACTAAGAATTGAGATGAAGGTTTCTCAAGGTTATAATTGAGATTTTGTATAAAAAAAGTTAATGATCGATTGTTACTTTATAGAATAAGTTAGTTCTTTAAAATGTGTTAACTAAGAGGAAATACTGAAGTAGGATGTGTATTAAAAGTCTAAAGTATTTTTCCATTATAATCTAATCAATAACTAATACTCCTACGTAAGCTTTTTGGTGGTCAGGGTTTTTATGGTTTGTTTCTAACCACGTAAAGCTTCCAAGGTTCAACTTATAGAAGGGTTATGGTAACCCCTTGTATCACTTTTTTTTTTGCTAATTAAAAATAACTGATACTCCTATATAATGTGATTATATTAGTAATAGATATCCAGTAAACTTTTAACTAAAAGTTGTTAAGCTGGTTGAAAAATGAAAATTAAAAATTGTTAAACTAACTTATTAAGTTATAAATGTTTGATAATATTATGCATTAAAGTAACTAATAAAGTCTTAGTGCATACGTAATTAAACAAAAAGTATTGATGCTCACATAAATTCACACTTAATAGTTAAATACATAGAGTGACATATCACTTAGAAAAATGTTAATAATATGGTCTTTAATATTTTTTATTTGAACAAAATACATGTGAGTCACATTCTTTATTTAAAAAAGTGATACTTATTTTTAAATTAGTTGAATTTTACATAAATATCAATCAATAAAAAAGACTCTTGAACATAGAACTATAGATAAAAAGGTTTTTTTTTTCTGACTGATATAGATAAAACGTTATTAACACTCTTATTTGACTTGGATTGGGATTAACCTATGGTTACTATTTTATTTTGTTTTATTAAAATGTGAAATTCTCTTACAATATTATTTTAATAATTTTCTGTTTATTCTGCTAAAAAGTATAAAATAAAAAAATCAAGTATATTTAATGTGTTGAAATATAATTAAGAAAACAAAGTTTTTCCATTTGATGATTTGAAGTTATTCTTAATTAATGTTAGTACTTAAAAATAATTTTAAAGAACTAAAACACATGCTTTTTTTGTAATATATATTATAGAAGAAAAGTACTTTGTAAGGTGTAAAATAATTGTATATTATTATCTAATCATAACTCACCATTTATGATAAATGAGAAAAAAATTATGACAATATAAAATAGTTTTATAATGACATCTAATACATAAAAAAAATATTATTTATGATAAATTTGTTAACTTTTTTAAAATTTTAAAAGTCATATCAAAAGTAATTTATGATTGAATTGCAGTGTATAAAAATATTTTACACTTTTAATACATTGTAACATCCCAACTAATTTTATTTTCTTATTCTAAATTTTATTATT
>CM023949.1:34962010-34985531 GCA_013407115.1 Glycine latifolia
TTGGTATGTGGGGACAGTCGTTGATCCTACAAGTGGCCAGGCGTTACATACATCACCATTAAACTCAATAAAATTATTCACTTTTACAAAATTACCTTAAAAATCATTCAATGATTAAATAATGATGTATCACCATTCAACTCTTTATTATATGGAAAATACAATAACATAATAATGAATGTATCCATTTGTTGGATCTCCATAAATTATTTTTCATAGAAACAACTAAAATTAAAGAATTATTTTTTCTCCAAACATTCTCAAAGTAAAGTATTTATATACTACCTTTGTTCAATTATATATAAGGCTTTTGTTGTATGGATTGATGTGATATGACAATCTCATGTTTATTTCCTTCAAAAAATACTAAATGAATATATTTTATTTTTAATTCAAACAAATATAATTAACATTAATATAACATATTCATGTTTTTTTTTACAGAAATAGATTCATGTCAATAAGTTAATTAATTACTAATAAGTTAATTATTAATTCAAAAATATATATAATTAACAGTTAAATGCAATCAATTAACAATAATATAATGTATTATATTAACAAATTAATTAATTGATAGATTCATTTTTTAAAACAATTTGATAGATTCATGTTAATAAATAAATTATTAATCAGATATTAATAATAAATATAATAAATTTTGTTTTAAAGAGTGATGTCATGTAACAGTCTTATATTCATTCCTCTAAAATAATAAATGTAATAGGAAATGCAATCAATATATATATATATATATATATATATATATATATATATCATTATTTTTATTCATTAGTAATAATTATTTTTTAACTAGTTAAAATTTCTTTGTGTTCATGACAGTTGGATTGAAGGATATTTGTGATCTCTTACCTATGAAAAAAAAATTACCTTAATTATGATGAATTTATTTCAGCCAAATTGATAAAATTAATAAAAAATACTTTGCAACTAAATTTCACACTTACTATTTTATCAATTTAATTTTTATTTTTATTTTCTTATATAAGTTTTATTCAATGTATATTTTAATTCAACAATAATATTATAAATGATTGCATCCTTTATAAAGATTGTTATAAAGTAACAATACAAATTATTTAATAATATTTTTACTATATTAAAATGAGAAGTGCTAGGACACATTATATAGCATACTCCTTTAAACATACTCTCCATAATTAGTTAAAGTGTATTAAAAATGATAAAATCAGGATAGAGTCATTAAATATGATGTAGAATCCATCAAAATTTATAATTTTAAATAAAATTCAACCAATGAGAAAGACATTATTTAAAAAAGTGTGTTTCTAACATTTTTTCTTTCATAAAAAATAGATCTTGCAAACGAAATTTATACAAGATTTTATCATTAATAAAAATGTATCCCTCTGGATATTTGATTGAAATTTAATCATGAAAAAGTATTTATTTATTTTTTTTAAAATATTTCTTATGATATCTATTCACGACAAATATTTTTTAAACTAGTTTAATTTAAAATATAATTAACCATAATAAAACTAAAAATGAAATTTATGTAAGTAAATGAATAAATATATTTTTGGAGATAGTTAAAGTAAAAGTAAATATATCATAATACAAATATATTTGGATTTAATTTTTTTTAAAATAATATAAAATTAATCAAATTGCCAATTATCAATTTAAATAATTAATATAAATATAAATTTGTTTTCTTCAATTTCAAACGAAATTTGATGACATTTTTTTAATAATAGTTTTAGATGACTTTTAAAGCTTAAAATTTAAATTAAATAAATAATAATAAATCTATTGTAATTAAAAAAATTTACTCGATTTTGTTTGTCCAAAATCAAACATGTAAAATACAAAACCAATCAACTAAATTAATTATTTTTAAAAGAAAATTTCTTAAAAAAAACATGCAAAAAGATCAGGAAAGTGAAAATAATTCTACCTAACATATGTGTATATAAAAATATATTTATATTATCACTTATTTTTCATAATTTTATACTATCACTTGTTTTCTTATTAAAAGGATAAGAGATAATATCATTTTAAAATAACAATGAAAAAAAGTGTTATATATTGATAATGTATAAAATTTTACACACTTATTTAATCATAATTTATCTGATAAATTTATTAAATTTTAAAATAATTTAAATAATAATTTGTGATTAAATAATAATATAAAAATATTTTACATTTATTAGTATATAAATATTAAACTTGTAATATTAAACTTGTAATAATATATGTACACTTTGATATATTATATACTTTAGTATTTTTTTTCCTATCTAGTATTTTCCTTTCTATTGCAGTGTATTACATATACTTAGACTTATCTCACGAGTCATGTCTTTCTTTGAATACTCTTTCTATCTCTTTATTGCAAGCAGATATCAATATCAATGTTCAAAACCTATCATTTTTTGTATTAATCTAATACTTTTACCATTTATTGTGGATTAATTCAAAAC
Organism: Glycine latifolia; assembly: GCA_013407115.1. Lineage (NCBI taxonomy): Eukaryota > Viridiplantae > Streptophyta > Magnoliopsida > Fabales > Fabaceae > Glycine > Glycine latifolia. Next base: position 34,964,485 of record CM023949.1, read on the forward strand.
TACTTTTAAAACAGAGAATCTTAAACTCTTTTTGCATTCATAGAGAAAATCGTAAACTAGTTCTTAACAAGTATACTCTGACGTGAAAAGTAAAAAATCAGCATATGTATGTTTTGTTTAACTAGTAATATATTTTCTACAACTCTTTTAAATTTAGTCTATTTTATTGATAAAATTTATTAAAAATAATAAAATTTAATAAATATTACATTATATTTAATTATTTTTTCTATTTTAAATTTTTCAATAAATAATTTTAATACACTAAAGAAGATGTATTTTAAAAAATATGCTAAACAATATATTCCTAACATTTTTTTTAATTATGCTCTTTCCTAACTTCCTTTCCTTTATGTCCTTAAAACCTTAACCATGGTTAACATAACCTAACCACACTCTTCCATCCCATCTTTTAACTCCTCTAACTCCTCACTCCCACTTCCCAGTCTCTCACACACTACTCTCTCCATCATGGCTCACCTTCTCCCCTTCCTCGTCCTCACTCTCCTCGCCGCCACCGCCTCCTCCCACAACATCACCGACATTCTCGCCGCCAACCCCGACTATAGCGACTTCAACGACTTCCTCTCCCAAACCGGCCTCGCCGGTGACATCAATACCCGCCAGACCATCACCGTCCTCGTCCTCAACAACGCCGCCTTCTCCGCCTTCGCCGCGAAACACCCCCTCTCCGTCGTCAAGAGCCTCCTCAGCCTCCACATCCTCCTCGACTACTTCGACAACAAAAAGCTCCACCAGATCACCAACGGGACCACTCTTTCCACCACTCTCTACCAAACCACAGGCAACGCCAACGGCAACGTCGGCTCCGTCAACATCACCGACCTCAAAGGCGGCAAGGTCGCCTTCGGCTCCGCCGCTCCCGGCTCCAAACTCGACTCCTCCTACACCAAATCCGTCAAACAAATCCCCTACAACATCTCCGTCATCGAAATCAGCGCGCCGATAATCGCGCCGGGGATCCTCGCGGCTCCTCCTCCGTCAGCCGACGTTAACATAACGGCGCTAATCGAAAAAGCCGGATGCAAAACGTTCGCCTCACTTATCTCCTCTAACGGACTCATTAAAACGTTTCAGGCAACGGCGGATAAAGGTTTGACTATTTTCGCTCCTAATGATGAAGCGTTTAAGGCGAAAGGCGTACCTGATTTGAGCAAGCTCACGAACGCTGAAGTGGTTTCGCTCTTACAGTATCACGCCGCCGCTAAGTACCTTCCCGTTGGATCTTTGAAAACAACGAAGGATTCGATTAATACTCTCGCTTCCAATGGCGCCGGAAAGTTCGATTTGACCGTTTCCGTCTCCGGAGATTCCCTCACGCTACACACCGGTGTCGATTCGTCGAGGATTGCGGAAACGATTCTGGATTCCACTCCGCTTTCGATTTATTCGGTCGACAGCGTTCTTCTTCCACAGGAACTTTTCGCGAAGTCGCCATCTCCTGCTCCGGCGCCGGAACCGGTTTATTCTCCTACTCCTGCACCGTCACCAGTGGCGGAAGCGCCTTCGCCGTTTCCCGCTTCGCCTCCGGCTCCCGCGGGAGAGAGTCCCGCTGGTGCTCCGGCGGATGCGCCGTCATCGGAGGCTGAGCGGAGCAGGTCCGCCGGCAAGAATGGCGGTGTTCACGTGGAAGCTTCTGCGGCTCTCACTGTTGCAGTGACTGCATTGTCTGTATTTGTGATTTCTGCTACTTTTATGTAATTTTAATATTTTAAAGTAGTTTTTATTGGTTTTGTTTTGTAAGTGTTTTTTTGGTTTTTTTTTTAATTTGCGCTTTTTTTTCCGGGATATGATTGGACCGGGGAATTTGGTTTATTTATTTATTTTGTTATAAATTAATTTAGGCATGTGGTGATGTAGGACGTGTTAGTTGTGTATTTTTATTTTAGTTTTAATTTCTGATTTATGGAAGATTCTGGTGTTTTTTGGGTGGTGGTATCTGGTGTGGTGCTTTCTATTTAGTATTTTGTGGAATGGGTTATCCTCTGGGAAAGGATTGGTGAAGGTAATGGAAGTCCACGTGGTGGAGTATAAGTGGGTCCTACGTGTTTCCTTTGGTGAGGAGTGAGGACCATCGCATGTTAATGTGTTTTTTTTTTTATACAATGGAATAGAACTCAGATCTGGTTCTGAGGACTGTGCGGCGAATAGTTTAATTTTCCGACATTTTTTTATATATTCGTGAATGGTTTAGAAATCTAGGCAACGCACGCGCGAGAGTTTGTTTAAGATTTTAAACGCACTGATCCAATTTCTTGATTCTGTTTGTATTTAGAAAAATGGGGTTAGATTGTTAGCAGTTAGGATTGATATAATGAGAAGTATGACTGTATGATAGTTAACAATTAGTAAGATGTCATATATATTTCCTCTTGTCGAACTTTTTTGTCTTCCTTTTAAGATGTTGAACTTCGTCATTTTTCTTGAATTTCAGCAGCAAACTAGCCATGTTAATTTAAATTAGTGTGATTGTGTCAACAAGACTTGTTTTGTTTAAACTTTAAAATAATTGCAAAGAGTCTCTCAATAATTAACTTGAAGTCGAGTTGTAGATGTTATTTAGGAATTTGGTATCTTTAAAAGTGACTAAAAAGTAATGGAAGTAAGTTTAGTTATTGATTTATATGTATGTGCACTTATCATTTTTTTGGTACATATGACTTATTTTTCACCACAGATTACTTGATTTGTTTAAAGTGAGTTAAATTTGGATAGATAATAGGAAAAAAAGTGACTATTTTATGATACTTTTAGGAGTTAATGTTGTGTTAAGGATGATTTCATAAAATTAGAGTAATAATTTGATTGTTGTTAACAACGTGGCGCATGTCACGCCATAGTTTGATTCTTTTATAAAAGTTGAGTTCTGACCATCTCTTGTTGCTATGTTGTGCTTCAGTGTGGCCACATGAATATGATATGATTCATGGAGATTTTTCTCTTTGGCTTTTAGGAAGTAATGTACTTTGGTTGCAGTTAGGGTATCATCAACAGACAGACAATTTCATCCTGACCTTTGGGTGTTTGTAAGAGATTTCTACTACCATTCTTCCAAAAGATAATCACTAAATGGGAAAATAACTTTCTTGAAGCTTCAGTCATCATGACTATGTCCCATACTCATACAAATCATATTATATTAATCTAGTATTGTTGTGGACTATGTGCATGCCTTCATAATGGAATTTTTCATTAGTAGTATTTGGAAGGTTTTCTGGCACTCCTTTTTCTTATCATCATAATTTCTGCTTTTTTTTCCTTGATCTTTTAAAAAAAAGTTTTTGAAATTATTTTTTTTATTATAGAAACAAACTTTTGGAATATAAAAAAAAAAGTGGGAAGGTGCGTAGAGAAAAACGGGAGTACAAATAGAACTTCCTACGGTATTAAACTTGTGCATAATGCAATTTTCAATATAAAAAAAGAATATAAATATAACACGAGATAAAATTTTGACTCCTTACTAAAATAAGTCTAAGTTATTATTTTAGTAAGTAGTCGAAATTTCAGTAATATAGAGAGCTGTCATAAAATGGGGTATAAAAATTCAATATCATAATTTTAATTTAAGTTAATTGAAGTGGTGATAAATAAACAGAAATAATGATAAAAAAAATAAAATATAAAAAAAATTGTTCACATAAAAACAAACGTGAATTTTGTAGATAAATAAAAAATGTTGATAACCATCCTTTCAACAAGTTTCAAAAGAAAAATGTTTTTTATTATAACATTTAATGATAAATTTGGGTGTAAACTATTTATTCCGTTTTCGTGAGGCTGCTTCGGAGGCTCGACAGCTACTATGGCAACTAATGTTCCTGCAACAAAGTCCACCACCACAACGACGTCGTCACAGGAGAAACGACATCGTTCTATCTTCGAAGTTCCACCGAACTTCTTCGATTCTTGTCGTCTTCTCCCTTCTCCTCACTCATCCGTTTCCGACCACCACAGCGTATCCCAAACAAAAACCCTCGAACCATCCTCAAACGACGACGTCGTTTTGGATGCCCCTCAAAACGCCGTCGTTTCCGCGCCTAGGTGGACCTGCAATACCTGCAAGACTCAATTCGATTCCCTTCAGGACCAGCGTTCCCATTTCAAATCCGACATCCATCGATTCAACGTAAGATTCAATCACTCCAGAATAGTCCTCTTCTCAGTGAATTTTCGTAAAATTTAGAATACCAATTTTTGCATCTAGAAAGATAATTTAATTAGAGTACACTAATATCGTAACTAATTAGTATGTATGATAAGTTTGTTGAGGTTTATAATAACTACTTATAGAATGATTTCTGATTAGTTGACAATGGAAAAATCTTTAGAGATAATGCATGAAAATTAGACTCAAAAAAGAAAATTTTTGAAATTTCAATTTTGTTTTATCCTTACTTTTTTTATAAAAAAAAATCCCGAGTGATTCTGTTTTCAGTGAAATTAGGTAAAATTTAGAATACCAGCTAAAACTTATTGCGATTGTTTTGTTTTTTGGAAACTTAATATGCTTATATGTAAATTCAAAATGCTAACACAATGACAATGTGCATTGTGGTTTAGGGATACGAGTGGAATCTAGTGGTTATCCTTTAGCTTCTATAATGGGGTTGTATTGATTATAGGTGAAGCTGACAATTGCTGGAAAGAATATTGTGAAGGAAGAAGATTTTGAGGTTCTGACATCTGAATTTGTCAAAGACTATGATGTGTCGAGTATATCGGGATCAGAAATTGACGATGATAGTGAAACTGAGTCTCAGAGTCAAAGTGTATTGTGTGACAAATCGAGCGAAAGTTTTAAACAGAAACTATTCTTCCGTCTTCAGACAGGGCAGAGAGTTTCTGTCTGGAAATGTTTGATTATGAATGTGACTGAAAATGTATTGTATGATAATAAAAAGGCAGAGAATGAAGTGGTTGAGAAGTTGAAATCTTTGACTGCTGAGCCCAGAGACAATACCAATTTGAGGATTGTTCTGCTTGCGTCCGGTGGGCACTTCGCAGGTTGTGTCTTTGATGGTGATGCTGTTGTGGCTCACAAGACATTTCACAGGTTAGAATATGCTTCATGCTACCAAACAATAGAAAAAATGTTATAATATTTGGGAGTATTATTCAATAAAAAATGAAAATGATTCTAGTTTCATTTAGGCAGACTGTGTTGAGGGGGAATATTATAGGCATAATGCATACACTATTCAACCATGCACTAAGACTAATATTCGAATATCTGTGAAGCATGTATCTGTATCGATTATTGTCCTGTTGGAGGTCTAGTCTGTTGGAAATCTTGTGTTAGGACTTGGTGTCAATTATGGCTATTCACACAATTGATTTTCTTTTACCTGGACGAGTCAAGCATGAGAATTAACTGTCAAAACTCGATGCTTCTGCCATGGCATGTAATGTTGCAAGCCTATCTTGTCAAGCTTGGGTGAAATTGTATGCATAACACCCCTTGTTGTTAGAGTATATATGGTAGAGATTAGCTACAGTTGACTAAGCAGCTGGACCTTCCTAGCATATTGTAGACAACATTGCATGAGTATAGGCATACTCCAATACTCTCAAGTATCAATCACTATATTCCCTCAAAAGCATTATTTCACAAAAATTCAGTCTACTCATTCATTAGAGTATTGGAGTACAGGCATAATCCAATACTCTCACATTAGGAACTACCCTTATTACGTTGACAAGACTTTTAGTACAGACATCTTTTTCTTTTTTCCATTGAGACATTAAATTAAATCCCATATAACTTTGATTCAATTTTTACTATTTCAGTTATTCTCATTTTAGCTATCTATTATGAGGAATAGACAAGCAAGTGATTAGGTGCAATAAGTTCTATCTGAATGAAAACAAATGTTGTGCTTGTAGTCTGTTTCACTTAGTTTTGGAAGGAGAATGCATGAAATGTTGTGTTATTTGTGTTTGAGCTTATGTAAGTAGTTGATTAACTTTTTCAGCAGTTCTTTTCATTTCCTTGTACCTGTTTGATTTCCTAAGGCAGTAAAGCATGTATTGTACTTTCCAATTGACCAAATACCTTATCACTATTTTCTTATTCATTTTATTATTACTAGTTTCTATTTGCTAAAAATTGTAAAAGAAGTTTTATTTTTGTTTGTACTCATAAGTTCTTATCATTCTTACACAGATATGTTGTAAGGGCGAAGGCAGGAAAAAAACAATCATCTAAAGATGCTTCTGGCAGGGCTGCTCATTCTGCTGGGGCTTCACTTCGTCGATATAATGAAATTGCATTAAAGAAGGTGTTCAAATCAAAGATATATTGTCTTGCTTGCCAAGTTTTTTATTTTCATGCTAGCCAATTTGTTTATTTATTGATAATTCCATGCTAGCCAATTGTTGTGTTGCACAGTCTTTGAATTGGAGCTAGTTATATACAAGTTAATAAATGATTGAAAATGGTGCTATTTTTTCGTATTTCATTTCAAAATGTGGGAAGTGGGAACTTGTGTGTTTGAAATTATAATTAGTTGAGATTATTCTGGTAAGGTATTCTTAGAAAATTACTGAATTTTTTTATTAATTTATTTGGGCAAGGGCAATATAATCTGTTATTGTGCTATTTCCTATATTGAAAATGTATACCATATGTTTAACTTTATCTGTACCAAAAATTTCTTCTCATAAAGCATAGGTTGCCTTCTCTCAATTATTTATAATTAAGGTAACAGCTACAATGCTTAATTCATGCACTGTCCATGTATTATCCATGTATTAGGTTGCCATAGGTCTGCATTATGTTGCTACATTTGTATTTGTATCAGTTCTACTTGTACTATGTTTTCTATATCTATATATATTATTTTTGCTGATAAAAAAAACAAATGCTTAATTTGTCAAAATTTTTTAACCCATAATATCATTTATGATTTACTAAGTGTTTATTTGGTTTGAGAAAACATTTTATGTTTTCACAAATAATTACAAAATTTGTTTGCGCTTTTATGGCAAATAGTGAAAACAACAAAATATTTTTTCATCCTTTTTGGTATGAATATTTGAAAATAGGAAATGTAATAAAAACAAGGTGACATTTTTGTACTTATTTGTAAAAGCAGGAAGTAAGAATAGAAATAATTTTCTTAAAGCAAATGGGTCCTTATAATTGGTCATGAATTTTGGCAAATCGATTGTTACAACGGTTCTTCCATTTCTGACTTAATTATTCATTCTCAAACACATATGGAGATGTTGAAAATGCTTTCTTACTTATTGTCTTCTCTGTTTGTGTGCTGAGACTGTGAGTGCATTTGTATTTGTGCACACCGATATTTAAATCTGGACTGATTATTGGCCTGCCAATATTTTAGGAAGTTCATGAACTGTTCACTGCTTGGAAACCTTATTTTGATGCTTCCAATTGCATTTTTATACATGCACCTTCAAGTAGTCGTCAACTGCTTTATGATGGAGAGAGATCATACTTTACCAATCAGCAGTTTGCTATTAGAAATATTGCTTTGACTGTTCGGAGGCCTACTTTCAGGGAAGCAAAGCGTGTATATAGCCAGTTGATCCAGGTAACCTATGAAGCAGATGAAAAGGAAGTTTTGCAAAGCAACCAAGAGGATTCGGTATCAATTCACATTAATAAAATAAATCTCAGTCTAACCTCCAGCAAGGGGGACATGGCTGAGTTGGATGACAAAGATAAAGCTGAAGCTTTTTCATGTAAACAAAATGATGAACTCCCAATTTCAAGTAATGGAGAAAGTGAGGATGAGCTATCTGGTAAATCAACTCCTTTACATCAGGCAGCACAATTGGATGACTCTCTAAAGGTTTTAGAGCTCTTGGAACAGGGCTTGGATCCTTGCATCAAAGATGAAAGGGGGAGGACCCCATATATGTTGGCACATGACAAAGAAGTGAGGAATACTTTTAGAAGGTTTATGGCGTCAAATCTTGACAAATGGGATTGGCAAGCTGCAAAAGTGCCCAGTGTATTGACCAAAGAAATGGAAGAATCACAAGCTGCTAAGCAGGTGATTCTGCTACTTGTTAAAACAAGTTTTGAATTATGATTTAAAATCTAAATGATTGCATTGTATTAACCACATTGTTCTTTCAAATGATCTTAAAATTTTGACTTTTGGTGATCAAATCTAAGAAGTTCCATCTCAATGTAATGATTACCTCATTTTATGCTAGTACAGGCAGAAAAAGATGCTAAGAGAAAAGCTAGAGCAAAAGAACTAAAGAAATTGCGTAAAGCAAAACAAAAGAAGGCTCAGGTACATCTTAATTGGTTTCAATATTCGATCTCATGTTATATGATGACCTCATTTTTTGGCGAAAATGGTACCTGCTCCTTTGAATGACATTCCTCTGTCTTTCCACCTTTGACTACCAAACATCACACAATTAGCTTGTGATGATTGAGTCTTGGGCAAGTGAACAAATGAACTTTTATGAATTTTTGAATTATGAAAATGAAAGGAAAACTTGTACTTCACCAATTTGTGAGTTTTTTTGTTGTGCTTTATTCTGTTGCTTGTGGTTTCAGTCCTAGGCCAATACCTCAGCCAGCTACACTTTTTTCTGAAGAATTTTCATTGATAAGCTTTGATTATTCATATAATGCATTTCCAATCATATAAATATATATCTACACACATACTTTTTTATTCATTATTCATCATCCTTGTGGACTGTGGTAAAAAATACTATTCTGAGGAATCTTGAACGCGATGTTCAGGTTGAAGCCACCTTGCCTAAGAATGATTCCAAAACTACAGGGAAGCAAGCAACTGCTTCAACATCGATTAAGGGACAATCTCAACTAAAAAGTGGTGTGCAATTATCCAAAGAGGTTAGATACTGATTTTTTGCTTGCTGAAAATCTTATAAAGGCCATGTCTTTTTTGTAACTTTTATGATGTGTTGAAATCATGCTACACATTTATGAGATTATGTAACTCTTCTGTCTGAACATTTTCCATTCATAACTGCTAACTGTACATGGAAAGTTTAAAATTTAATTTTTTCCAAAACAGGACCAAATAAGAATGGCACAGGCTGCTGAAAGAGAAAAGAGAGCAGCTGCTGCCGAGAAGAGAATAGCTGCCCTCAAAATTCAAGCTAATAGTGCAACCACTGCACCTACCATGTCAGAACCTAAAAGTGGATTAGCCGGTGACATTTACTGTTCCTGTTGTAATTCATCACTTGCTGGTAAAGTTCCCTTCCACCGGTATAATTACAAATACTGCAGCACATCATGCATGCATGTACACAGGGAGATCCTAGAAGATCAGTGACAATGTGGTTAGATATTTAAATTTTTCTTTTGTGCAAGTCAAGCTTGCTCTGAATATCCGTTGTTTTTTATTTGGTTTCGAGTAATTTTGGTTTGAGAAAGGGAAAGAATAAGGAGGCGTGGGGAGCAGCCATGGTGGAAGGACTGGAATGGTAAATAACATGAGCTGATAATGTTCAAAGGTACGAGAAATTGTTTCCCAAGCAACATTGATACAGTAGAACCATAACAGCTGATGATGGCCAAGTGCACTTGACATTTATCTTGTATCATTTGATTTTTTTTTTCCCTGTGTGGGTTTTTGTAGCAAGTCTAGTCTCTTTGACTATATTTTACAAGGGATTGGGCCTCAAAGTATCGTGAATCCTCTAGTCTCAGGCAGCATGTATTGCCTGTTTTAAACCAGATCAGGGAGGTTGATTCGTTGAGGACTTGATGTGTATTTCATACACTAGTAATTAATGGTTAATATTTAGAAATGTATGTCACTTTAAATATAAATACTAAAAAAATATTTGCTATAGCATTATTCCAAAAGTAACAAATTTTTAACTTGTAACTTCTGATTACATTTGGTCTCATCTCTTTTTACACCTTCATTTTCATGCTGCCTCCTCACAATTGTGAAGTGATGTGCATGGTGTTGACTTGTAGAGATTTTAAATTTCAATTGTGACATTGCTCGCATGGCAAGAGTTTTTTTTATTCACTATACAATATCAAGCGATAGGCTAATGTCAGGTTTGAATGTACTTTACACAACTTGATCTAAATGTGAAACATTTAGAATGTGTTTGAATATAAAATTTTAATTGAGGAAAGTAATTTATCATAAAATTTAAAATTCTTTAATATAAAATTCGTTGTTTAGATTTTTTTATATGAAAAATTTAAATTTTTGAAATTTTAAACAACTAAAAATGTGAAATTTTAATTTTTTTAAAAAATGTGAGAAATTAAAATTCTCTTCTATCACTGGCGTCTCTAATGCCACCACAAGGACCTGACATGCCACAACGGGACACCAACTTGGCGGTGTCGCTTTCTCTACCCCCATCAGTGGCGTAGCATGTGATGTCATTTGATTGGGTGCTAATCACTAAGTTGATTTTCTTCATTTAAGAATTACGAATATATATTCGTCGTTGTGGTGGCAAATCCACCAGAAAATCCAGATCCTTTGTGATGTGTACGATTTGAACATGGTGAAGTGATACGAGATGTACAATCAGAACAACGAAATCTAGATTATGCTGGAGTTCATAGACGGAGGGTCACGGGAGGGCAAACACATCCCGCAGGAGTAGCAGTTGGTAGATGTATCTCAACAGATCCTGCAGGGACTGATGTATCTCAACAGATCCTGCAGGGATTGATGTATCTGTACTGACTGCACATCGTGCACAAAACTCGCAAAAATAGGTGAAGATCGCTGACTTTGAGGTGGATCGGATTCTGAATTAGACGAAATTTTGAAAATGAAGAAATTTAATTTCTTTATCCAAACACATAATTTTGAAAATGAAATTTTTTTAATTGAAGTATTTAGAATTTTTTTTTAATTTTAAATTGTTTCATCCATTAAATATGTTCATCATGTCGCATCAACTAGTTTGATTCACAATTTAGTCGTACAGCACTGTGTCTACTGTTACTTGTGCATATTCTTAGTTTTGACAAAAAACTTGTACAATGATCAATATGTGGTTGACGGGTTCTTGTATTTAATTTACTATTGTTGTATTAGCTACGTAATAATGTTAACATGCGGACAAAATTCTAGATTGAACAAGCTCGGACAACGATACTGGGTCATAGTCATAGGTTGATCTATGCAGATATTTCAATGTGATATTATACGGATTAAATAATAATAAAAAATATACTAGTGTAAAGATCTGTTTTATATAGAGGATTTTCCAAATTAACATAACATTCATATTAGCCTTGGACTCGAAATACATATCGTATTTTTCATATTGGAGCCGATGTTAAGTGCACGAAATGTTGGCAATTTTGATTGGTAAGTTAAATTTTTTGGCTGAGGGATAAATTATTTTTTATAATAATATTTATGTTGAGGACTATATTATTTAATGATTTTAGATTTAGTTTTGATCTATTGTGTAATATATAATAGAAACAAAAATCCGACCTCTTGTACTTTTTCTTACCATAGTTATGTAATAATGCCTGGACTATTACAAAAAAAAGTACATTGATATTATATAAATCGTAATTAAGGTCGTGATCTCAATGCGTATAGTTACAAAACTGTATATGTAGCATACTCAAAGTTCAACAGAATCATTGAGGCATGTCATCTATGAAGATAAAGATTTGTTCAACTTAAAATACAACACGTACAAGTATTAATGTAACTCAACACGAATCTCTATCAAATTCAAATCGTAAAATTTTTTAGCAAACAATTAACAAAATTTCAATATCTATCTGTAATTTCAAAGATGTAAGTATTTTGTTAATAAGTTTTGCCTAGTCTAAATTGAAGTAAAGAAAAACAACGATAAGGAAGATCCTTAAAGGATGATTCAGCCACTAAAAAATTAGTGATGATAAAAACCTTCTTGTTGGATTTTAAATAACTCGATTCATTGTCTTCGAAACTTTTAGGCAATTTTTGAGGGGTCTACATCCAAATCTTGTAAAACATAGGCACTGACAGTCCGAATTCAACCTGGATTCTCCACTGCGATCTATGTTTTTGGCATTTTCGAACGTTAACACGGATCCTCCACTGTTATTCCTATTATACTATTATTCATGCATGGATAATTTGGTTGGTAAGATGATACTCAATTGAAGGCAAGAATCACAAACTTTAACATCATACGATACCCGTAAATTTTTTCTTGATTTGAGATCTTTGTATCGGGACTCACTTTAAATCAGATTAAGATGGGTTGAGATATATAAACCTAAAGTAAACTTTCATAAGCAAAACCAGAAAAACTTATTGTAAATTTCTTAGAAAGAAATAGAAACAATTTACATTTGGTATTGAAAACAATACAGTCAAGTGTCTAGTGGTATAAGCTCGGCTAATTGAGTAATGTGTGCTTAAGTATTAAATGTTACCGCTAACCTAAATTACAGTAAAATATCAAAGAGTTTGTCATTAAAGTTACAAGGAGAAAATTTCATATTTTCCATTGATGGTAATAGGTAAAGTACGTTGAATACATTTATATAATCTTAAAAAATGCCAATCAATATCATGGATAATAACTATCCAAGTGTCAATATCATATTATTTTAACAAAAATAAAATAAAAATTATATTTTAGGAGATATATGTCTAACTGTATCCTATATAGCCTTGTAATCATTCAAGTTTAAAAGTATGTTTGGATCTCCCTGAGTTCATCCTAATTGTGTGGGTTGATGTACATCTTAGTATTCGAGTTTGATTTCTAAAGATTAAAAAAAAAAATACAATCAAGTGAGATGATAGAAACAAGTTAAGAAAATCTCAATTTCAGTTAACATGAATAGATTATGAACAAGTTTAACATGGATAGAAAACAAGCTAAGAAAATAATTTGTAATTATATATTATGAATAGATTGCCTAAGATTCATACTACATTAATCAGGTTAATTTTCATAAAATGATATTTAAACTCACTTTAAAGATTTCCAATACACCCTTATATCACACAAAAAGCTTATACATAGAAAGTTAGAAACTAAAGAATATCCAGACTCCCCAACAGACCACAACTCCTTATCTTAATATCATAGCTTAACACATACATATCATAGCATACGACTATGGCCCTCATCCACGTTCGAATTGCACCCTATGAGCACAAATGCTTCTGTGTTTGGCATATTTGGCTACTACTTGGCCTTCAGGGCATGGCTAGGTTTTCCCTTATATGCTACTCAATTAAGCTTTGTCATGGCACTCTTTGGCTCGTTTCCCTTGGCTTCTTTGGTGTCACTTCTTTCTGATTCGTGGTGGCACATCAAGTACATGTTTTATGTTTTACTTGTGGTGGTTGAATTGCACAAAATGGTCACAATTTTATTGTATGGCAAATATTGTGTAAGGAAATTGACATTGCTATGGAGATCATGGTCCACCAACTTGGTTCAAAGGGGTTTGCCAGTTGCCACTTACATACATGGATTTGATAGACTACAACTACAAGGCCTAATTGTGGAGGGGAGGATCTATACAAGTTGCTCTTTCTTCTCACGTTAAGAGGATGTTTAGTTGGAGAGACAATATTTTCTATTTTCATTCTCTGTTTTAGCTCTATATTGCCTTATGTGGTCGCATGTTTTCTATATTCGCTAACTTTAATCTTGTGTCTAGCAGATGATTTTAAATAATAAATCTATATAATATTACTTATTTATATTTATATAAACATTGACTCCAAGATAAAGTCTCAATTAACTCAACCATGTAATAACACAATTAAGAATGGATAATTACTTAACACGTTCCATTTTTTTCTTGATAACCCCCAAAATTCTAAATATACCCTTCTTATAATTCCTCTCCCAAGCAAACCTCTACACCACCGCACCTTACCATCACCCAACACTAATACTAACACTAACACTGCAACAAACCCGCCACCACCCATCACCGTCAACGCATCAGGGAGAGTCATGAACCTCCACACCTCACCACCCTCAAATAAACAACTGAGCTAAACTTCTTTAATCTCTTCTAAATTTTAAAATAATAAAATTAAGTAAGTAGTCTCAAATATATTGAATATCTACTTTAATCCTGAATTAATATATTCTATTAATGTTCAATGACTAACGAAGAAGTTTTATTTTTTGATTGTGAAAAAAAAAATTTGCCACCAGGAGAAAGAATAATTCAGGATTTTTAAGTATTTAAGAGATTATTCACATAATCTTATTATTTTAAAATATTATTTAAAAGAAAGAGTAATATTTTTAAGGATAAAATTGATTGATTATTTATTCAATTATGAGGATAAAAAAAAAAAAAAACTATGATGGAAGAGGTTAGATGTTTGTTGCTTGTTTTTTTCTTGTGTGAGTGAGTGCGTGACTCTGACTCATCAAAGTGAACACACTTACCAATACAGTTCACAGTTCCCAGTAGCGGTGGAAGCGCGCGAAGAGGGGAAATTCAGGTAATTAGGGTTTGATGGAAGAGGCGAAAGTGGAGACTCCGATGACAACGTCGAGAGACAATTGTTCGCAGAGTTTGAGCCCTCGAGCGCGCATTGTCTCCGTTGCCTCCAACATCGCCTCCCAGCCTCTTCACAACTCCGACCCTCAAGTTTGGGGCGTTCTCACTGCTGTCTCCAACAATGCCCGCAAAAGGCACCAGGTTTATCCATTTTTCCTCTTTTTTCTTTTTTTTTAAAGAAAAATGTTTACGAGCTTGTCTTGTCTCTAATTTGATTAAAGTTGTTGTAACCAGGGAATTAACATTTTATTAACTGCTGATGAGCACTGCATTGGTCGATTGGTAGAGGATGTGCGTTTCCAGATTGATTCAAATTCCGTTAGTTCAAATCATTGCCGAATATACAGGATGAAAGTTACTAATGAAAATATGGAGAATGCCACATCAATATTCTTGAAAGATACAAGGTTGGTTGTGGATTCTATTTAAAACATTTGGGTCCTCTCTTCCCTCCTACTTTAGAGGAAGTAAAGAGTTTCTTTTTTTTTCACATTCTGATTTTTGTAAAATTTTATTCAGCACAAATGGAACTTACCTTAACTGGGAGAAATTGAAAAAGCATGACGCTGCTGTGAAAGTTTGCCATGGTGATATTATATCATTTGCTGCTCCTCCGCAGCATGGTATGGTAATTTGAATTCCTTACAAGGGCTTAATATTTCAATTTTTCTTTTATTCCTATTCCACCTTTTCTCACCGTAGTTGCAGTTTTGTTTTACTATCTATCCTGTCTTATTTATGATTTCACTGTTATTTGTAAAAATAAATAAAATAAAACATTGTCCTATATAAAATATTTTTTTTATTGTACTTAGACTTCTGTTACTTTTCCTTTCGCTTCTTAATATTTATTTTAAAGTTATACAATTACTGTAATTATTTTTGATGAAATTGAAGAATTGCTGCTTTTGAGTATCTGTTGCCTTCTGTGTTTTGTTCTATTTTCTAACTATTATAATTTCATCTTATCTTGCAGATGTGGCATTTGCTTTTGTATATCGAGAGGCGCTTGTGTCCAACCCCATGCCAGATAATGCAGTTGCTAAAAGAAAAGCAGGTAGTGTTATGATCAGCAGCACATACATTTACCTTTTTTAGTCATTCTTGCATTGTCCTCTGGTTTTTTATTGTAAGTGGAATCAAGCGTCTAATTTTATGTGGATTTGGAGTTTCATGTGTGTGCTGACATTCATAATTTCCTATGCATATGATTGTATTTTTTGCAATTTACCTCACATTTCATAGATGTTTAAGATATATTATATAATATATTGATGCTGATATTTACTTTTATTTCACTTTCTAATGTTTTTTGCTTTCTTTGTGCCTTTATCCTCTTTTCTTGAATGTGTAGAGGATTTTTTTTCCAATAACAAGAGATTGAAAGGTTTAGGCATCGGTGCTCCTGAGGGTCCCATATCTCTAGATGATTTTCGAAGTCTTCAAAGATCAAACATGGTGTGTTAACTTAGAAGGATTGCATTATTAATGAGTACTGTAAACTTTTTTCTTTCCTAATTGTATCCAATCTTCTTGACAGGAATTGAGAAATCAATTGGAGAATCAGGTAGTTGCAATTGATACTTTGCGTAGTGACAACCGTGCAGCTGTTGAACGCCATGAAAGTGTATGTGATCATTGTTGAACTTAGAGGGACAACACCTAGATTAAGCTGAGGTTCCCCTAAAAATGTTTTAAACTTAATCCTTAGTTTTAGAAATAATGTAAAAAGTGCAGATTATATGTTATGTAACTATGATAATTAGAGTAATCGTATATTCTTGTATTTTTTTAAATTATCCTTGTATTAATGACCTCTCATGTATATATATATATGTCACATTATGTGATTCAAACACACAGAATTCATCACATGCCTCTCATTTTCTCTCTTTCTCAAAACATTTAACAAACAATTTTTTTTTCCTTTTTAAAGGCCCCCCCAGCAATGGTATTCATGATACTCTCTACCTATCACTGAATTTGTGACTTTTCCTTGTCTCAAAAAAATGCAGATGTGATGTACAACAACTATCTCTTCATTTTGTGGATTCTCGAAGAAATGTTTAATCTAGATTTCATCTTATTTATTCATATAGTTTGTAATTGACAATGTCTTACCTAAATTATGAACCATTATGTAGGAATTAAAATCAGTCACAGAGTCGGTTGCAAAATGTTACCTTGATCAATTAAAAGAATTACAGCAAATGGTGGATCTCAAACATAAGGAATTAGGGGATCTCAACAGAGCGTCTGCTGCACAAAAACATGCCATGGAAGACCTTAATGAAAGGCTTAGTGCTTCTACACAGTCATGTACTGAAGCAAATTCTATAATAACTAGGTATGAAACTATGAATTACTTAATTCTTCAATACTTTTGTATGTAGTAATAATATTTTGTTTCAATATTTCGTATTGGAGACTTAATTGATTCATATTGATATAGTTTCAGCCTTGGTTGATTGATCTTTATGTTACCTAGAGAATACACAATATAGAAATGGTTTCCCTCAGTTATTTCTGTCATAGTAGTCTGTTATGCGAGGCGGTGTTTAGTCGCACATTGCTTAGTTATATGGCCTAGGTAGTGCTTATAAGGTTGAGGCTGTCCTCACCTTACAACTTCTTGGAAGGTTGAGTTATGCTTTAAGCCCGAATTTTAAGAACTTGTCTTTCTATATAAAAGTTACAGAACACTTAAATTTGTTTGGGCAAATTACACATTTACACATACACCCCTAACTTTAGCAATATTGGACTTGAGACCCTTCCTTTTTTTGACCCCACATGACCTCCCTAATTTATAAAAGAGCATTACAAAATAAGAGAGGTATATGTTAATGGGAAGAGGATGCAGTTTTATTTTGTTATATAAATTGAATTTGAGAGGGCGAGCCCTGGCACAGTGGTAAAGTTGTGCCTTGGTGACTTGTTGGTCATGGGTTTGAATCCGGAAATAGTCTCTTTGCATATGCAAGGGTAAGGCTGCGTACAATATCCCTCCCCTTTACCTGTGCATAGTGTGGAGTCTCTGGCAATGGGGTACGTAGTTTTTTTTTTATATATAAATTGAATTTGAAGGGGATCTGTGTAGGGACAAAAGTAGAAGGGGCATTGGATGTAATTTCGCTAAAGTTCAGTGGATACGCGTGTAATTTGCTCAGTTAGTTTGACTGATTTAGTACTATGATGTTCATTGGAGTGTGGACTTTTGCTTTCCACTAACGTGTTATGGATGGCTAAATCTATATGCTTAAAGTTGTAATGTTTTATATTTATGTTGCATGGTATAGTAATTCTCTCTCCTGATGCAGTCAAAAGGTAAATATAGCTGAACTGAAGGAACAATTAGATGAAGAGCGGACTCAGCGAAAAGAAGAGCGAGAAAAGGCTGCAGGTGATCTAAAAGCTGCTGTTCATAGAGCCCAGTCTGAGGCTCAAGAAGAATTAAAACGACTCTCAGATGCTTCCTTAAGAAGAGAAAGAGAGCTACAAGAAACAATAAAAAAGCTACAGGTTTGAAAGCTTTGAACTTTTGATGCTAAATTAGTAAGAAACTGTTCCCTTTCTACTTTCAGGAGCTCACAAGCTGTCTCAATATATATTGTAGGAGTCAGAGAGAGAAATGTCTTTGCTGGTTGAAACCTTGAGGTCCAAACTGGTATTGTTCCATCATTTTTGCTCCTGTTAGCCTAAGAAAATTTTTGCACTTCAGTTCAGAATTCAGATAGCGGTTTTCCTCTTTATTCCTTTTCTGTTGCAGGAAGATACCAGGCAAAAATTGGTTGTATCTGATAATAAGGTCCGTCAATTGGAAGCCCAAGTAAATGAAGAGAAGCTTGCCAATGAAAATGAAATGAAGGTAGTCATATAATTTTATATAGACTATTGTGTATCATATTGCTTTATCATATTTTGCTTGATATCAATTGATTCATGGAGCAGAAAGTAGAAGTTGAACAACAGGAAACAAGAAAATTAAGGAAAGAGCTTGAGAGCGAAAAGGTAGATATGAAAATCTCATGTCATTGAATACAAAATTCGTTTTGATACAAAGGTGTTTTTATGGGAATGATGTCTGCTTTACATCCAGGTGCCATGCTAATGTTATTTTGACTAGATTGCAGAATAAGTTATTGATATGACAAATGCCTTGACTTTAACTGACTAAATACTCTTGGTCCCAAGAATGAAGAAAATTTTTATAGTTTATATGCTGCTTGGCTTTCTCACTAGGTTTTTTTTTTTTGTTCTATATCTTATCCTCTTTTTTTAATCTCCTTTTTTTCCTGGGGGTCAAGTTTCCTTATTTGAAGCCGAGATATTTGTTGATGTTGTTAGCAGGCAGCTCGAGAAGAAGCTTGGGCTAAAGTTTCTGTTCTTGAGCTTGAGATAAATGCTGCAATGCGAGATCTTGATTTTGAGAGGCGGAGGTTGAAAGGTGCCAGGGAAAGACTTATGCTTCGGTAAGGCTTGATTTGTTGTTTATAATCATTGGACATCTGCAATTTGAAAAGTATGTAGAATTTCCAACATAGACTGCAGATACTGGCATAGAATATCAGAGGACACAGGGCAACACTCTAGCTGCTACTTCTTCCAGCTACTTGTTTATTGCATTCTTGGGATTTTTGTGTTATAATTATCACCAATTATTCTTTATGTAGATTGAATTAGATGGTGATTCAAAGTCTTTCTAATAAAATCTTCAAAGGAGCACGTATACTTGGGTTTTATAAACACATTTCTTTCATGGATCTTAACTAATTTTTAAACTGATCTAAAAATGAAATGAGATAAAAAGGATGTAGAAACATGTTCAGCAAGACTAGGAATTAGGGAACCTTATTAAGATGTTTTTAGCGTGTTTGTTTCTTATAAACCTTTTTCTATTCATACTTCCTTTATTATAATTGAGTGCAAGATCAAAAGTTGGCATCTCTATAGACCATGTCTTTGCAAGCATGTTCATGACTAATTTGAGGGCTGTGATCATAGCAAAAGAAGGGCTGCTGTCGTTAATTGTGTTACTTTGATTTGAACATACACTTTTCGGCAATGTTATTTCAATTGAAAATGGGGAGATCCTGGTGGCCCATAAGTAGGTATTGTCATTCATATTGATTTGATTCCAGCTGTATGTTATGAGTCCCAGTTGGTTAGTGTACTACCGAGTTGTACTATATGAAGTGTTGTCTGACAGTTCTGCTTTATAATGCATCATGTACACCTGACTCATTCTTCATAATGATTGTAGATTTCTAGATCTTTCAGCTGAAGCTCTGTGTTGCCATGCAGAGAAACACAGCTTCGAGCATTTTATTCAACTACTGAAGAGATACAAGTATTGTTTGCTAAGCAACAGGAACAATTGAAGTCTATGCAGAGAACTCTAGAAGATGATGAAAATTATGAGAATACTTCTGTTGAAATGGATGGAGTCATTGGTGGAACCTCTGGCAGAGAAAAAGAAGTTGATGGATACCATAGCCAAAATGGTGCCAAGGCAGGGTCAACTTCTTCTGCACAAAGGCTCAACGTAGTTCATGTTGAAACATCGAGCAATGAAGCAAGTGTCACTGAGAAGCATGGCTGTGATACAAGAAGTGAAGAATGTCAAAATACACAAGAGGCAGAATTCACCAGTGCTGATCATGACCATCATGTTAGAGGTGGCTTTGGTTCTGATATTGATGGTGTTGGCACGGCAACTATGGTGGAGGGAGATGCTGCTGTAAGCACTGAGCGAGTTATTGAAACTGAAAGTCCTGTAAATCAGGGTGAACAGAATATTGATTTGAACAAGTGTTTATATGGGGACACAATGCAAATTGATGATGATGATAACAGTGTACAAGAAACGGAGGAGCATGCTCAAAAACCTTCTCGTGAAGGCTTACATTACTCACAATCAAATAATCCTTCAGATACTCAAAAGACCATTGAGGATACAGAAGCTGGAGGCACAATCAGAACAGCAGATCTTTTAACTTCGGAAGTGGCTGGTAGTTGGGCTTGCAGTACAGCCCCTTCCTTGCATGGAGAAAATGAATCTCCAAGAAGCAAAGATAATAATGAAGGTTCAGGAGCATTGCATGATTCAAATATCGTAGTGGCTGAGAGTCAGAACACAACTTCTGATGCTGCAGTTGCCAGACAAAATGAACGACGAGCACTAAGTGAGATGATTGGCATTTTTGCTCCCGATCTGAGGGAGCAATTTGGAGGTTGTGCATATGATTGTGACCAAGAGAGAGAAAATCATGGTGGTTCATCTGACTCAGATACTGAGAGTTGTAGCAACACTAGTATTGATAACAGAGCCGATGCAAAGGGTGGATCAATATCTGATGAAGAAACTCAGCTTAGTGACCATGACGAGGAGGATCAAAAGCAGGGTGATGCCATGGATGACGATGATGAAGACACTGAAGAAGATTGATTTTTTTGCATAGTTGGAGATTGTACAAAGATATTTGGGTATGCAAGTTGTACAGATACTGAAGTAATCTCC
>CM023949.1:34986969-35042188 GCA_013407115.1 Glycine latifolia
AAATATTAGATTCAAAGTCGGTTATTTAAAACAACCGACTTTGAAAGTCCTTTCCGATTTTCTTTCCTTTTTGTTTTTTTTTTTTGAAATATTGCATTCAAAGTCGGTTATTTAAAACAACCGACTTTGAAAGCCCTTTCCGATTTTCTTTCATTTTTTTTGAAATATTAGATTCAAAGTCGGTTATTTCAAATAACTGACTTAGAATCTTCATTTTGTTTTTTTTTTAAATATTAGATTCAAAGTCGGTTATTTAAAACAACCGACTTTGAAAGTCCTTTCCGATTTTCTTTCCTTTTTGTTTTTTTTTTTTGAAATATTGCATTCAAAGTCGGTTATTTAAAACAACCGACTTTGAAAGCCCTTTCCGATTTTCTTTCATTTTTTTTGAAATATTAGATTCAAAGTCCTACTCCGCTGTTGCGCCGTTACCACCGCACCACCACCGCTTTGGCTTTAGGCTGTCCGCTTTTGCATCTTCTTCCTCTCCTCTTCTGCTTTTGTCTGGTAATTTCTCATCTCTTCTCTCTTTCTCCTCTCTCACCTTCAACCACCGTATTCCTTCTCCCTTTTTTTTCTCTCATTTCTTTTTTATTTTCTCTCTCTCCCTCAGTGAATCCCATCTCTCTTCCTCTTCTGCCATTAAACCATTTTAGTTTGTTATGGTAGTTCTCCTTCACTTTTATAAAAAGCCCCAAATGTTTGAACCCGCAGCAGTAGAAGAAACAAAACCGAAACCACTATAACCTCTCGAGTTCGCGATTCAGGTTCGGTCCCGTACGATAAGCTTCTAAAAAAAATATGACATTCAAAGTCGGTTATTTAAAACAACCGTCTTAAAATGGTCAATATATAGTCTTTCAAAGTCGGTTATTTAAAAAAACCGACTTTGTATCTAAGTTTCAAAGTCGGTTTTTTAAAATAACCGACTTAGAAAAGACTATTTTTTAAAAATAAAAAATAAAAAAAAAAATTTCAAAGTCGGTCCTTATAAAACCGACGTTGTTCTCTAACCTTTTTAACGTCGTCGGAGACAAGGTCGGTTCGAAAACCGACTTTGTATGGTCCAAATAACCGACCTTAAATGCATTTTATGTAGTAGTGTATATGGAAGGAGAAAAGAATAAATGGAAGAAAAATTCCCTTATATGTATGATTTGTTATGGGCAAGCATTAGAATGCATTTGCCCGCTACTAAATCACTTGTTCAAATATAAAGGTTGGGTGTTGCAACTTGCAAATCTCAATACCCATCGATGACTAAGGGTACTTTTAAGTGCTCAAACTCTTTCAATAATAAAATCCTTTACACTTTGGTTTTGAAGTTAAGGTAAAAGGAAGAGGTAGATTAATATTTTTTTTCATGAATCAAATAAGTTTGTTTCAATTTAATTCTTACATATTTTTAAAATCAATATTGAAACAACAATCCACCATAAAAATAATGACGTCAACAAAACAATGTATAGTTATATTTATCGTATACCAATAAAATCTAATTTAGTTGGTTAGAGAGGATATGTGCGCGCATTGTAAATCATATTCAATTTTTACAGAAAAAAAAATATTTGTCATGTTCATTGTAAAATAGTTATTCTATCCCTTTTATTATTATTTTATGATGAAATGATAACTTAATAATCTCAAGCTTATAATTAATTATTTGATTATAGATAGTATATATAATTTGTGGATTTTGTCCCTATACAGTTTTAAAATGAACTATACGATATCTTGCTCGTGTTTTTAATATGCGTTAAGATAAAAACTAAAATATAATTTAACAAATATTATATGTTCTACAGTTATTTTACAATTCCAGAAGATCACAATCCGTTATTTGATAACAGTTTGTAACAAGAAACGATCTTAACGTCAAATCAAAGGACAATCTGGAATATGAGCTTTACATTTGCGAGTTGAAATGTAGATAAAAAATCTGTTACGTTCTTTTTTCATATAAAAAATTAGTGCAAGAACGATGCAGTAAAAGTTATATATATAAATAACATCAATGATCTATAACAATTTATTTGGAACCTAGCAATGAAAACTCAAAAAAAAAAAGTGATACTTAAAACCACCAAACAGCTGATTATAAAAAACCCACCTAAACAAGACACAGTACATTTATTAACTTATTTTATCATCATATCACTTATTAAATTGATTGGATGTTCCAAATAGTTGAGTATCATCAACATCACGTTCTTGCAAAAGAATATTTCGAGTGGAAAAAAAACAGTAGCAAAGAAAAATTTCTACTGTGAAGGTGAAGATACCATATTAGGGTTTTTTTTTTGTCAGCATCATATTAGGGTGTTAACAAAGCTAAAACAACTACATCCACTAAGTGTTATTAAGCATGTGACACTCAGATTTTCTGATCATTCAACTTTTGTTAAACAAATTAATGTGTTTGAGAGAAGTAGATAATGTCTATTAAGAGTCTCTCTCTATATATAGTACTTCAAAATTGTCACAATATATTCTATAATAAGTTAAGAGATATGCAAATACAATACATTGTACGGTGATGGCAGCTACTACTACTGTACTGCATGAGAGTGATCCAGGTTCTGTAACAATCTGGGGGCAAATGAATTCATAGAGCTATAATTGTACACGTTTAAAAATGTCATGATGATGATGGTAATAGAAGACGAGGCTAAGTGATGATGATGATGATGAGGATGTGTACCAATTTTGAAGGCAATCAATGGCAGTGGATAATTGAGTGGCAGAGAGTAAGATCATAGATTTCTAATTTGAATGCAAGGGAAATTGTGATGTTGAGGTGGACCACATAGTTGATGGTGAGAGATGAATGAGCAAACAGTGTCAATACATAAATAGTGCATGTGAAACTACAGCTCCTCTCCTCTCACTTCAACTTATAATTATCCATCCAGAATATTATATTACCTTGTTTTTTTAAATGCATTTCATCCCCATGCAATATTATTTGATCAAAGGCAAAAAGGAGTTTAATTAATTTGATACTTAAATAAGGGACACTTTTGGCTAATTGAAAATTGTGAGTACTGTTTTTTTCCCCGTGAAGAAGCAAGGGTGATATTCAGGTTTAAGCAAATTTATGAAGAAGAAAAAAAGATTTTGGATTCTTGGTAGGACTTTGAGATATCTTTAAGAACTTCCATTCTTTGAATTGATTAAGAGACTGATCTTTAGTCTCAAACTTAGTTAACTCTTTAACTTTATCATCCTGGTAGGTCTTTTCTACAAGCTAAAAAACATGGTTTATTCTTTGTTTTAATTTATATGAAAATATTATGTATGTGTAGTCAAATTTACACCTTAAAACGAGGGGACTTTATTAAACTGATCAAAATCATAACGGATGATGAAATATTGAAAATCATAAATTCAATCGGAGGTAAAAAAAAGCTTCTTGTTTTTTTTTTTACAATGGTTATAGTGAAGATTGTACTTAAAACCTTTTGTATACTATTCGTATCTCTCAGTAGTAAAATCTTATACATACTATTCAAATCTCCCATTAGTAGGCCGATTCTAGTGGGTTTGAGGCAGGGGAACTAAAAAGATATGCACAGAAATACACATATTAAATTTAATCAAATTAAACTTGAGTTTTAGTGATAATATATATTTAAGTATTATTTTTTAAAACCACTTCTTTATATATATATATATATATATATATATATATATATAAACAAATAGGATTATAAGATTTCTATTCTTTATCAAGATGATTTATATGGTAATATTTAAGCGAACTTAAGAAACTCATTTAGTAAAATTGATATGAAAAAATGTTTTTGGTGAGTGAATAAGTAAATATATAGGTAGGGACAGCAATCAATTAATTATGTAACGTTTCTTCCTTTACTTTTCTTTTCTTTTTTGTTTTTCTGGTTTTACAATATTAGATGTGAGTAAAAGATTTAAAGATAAGTTGTTGTCCTATTAATTAGAGAGGGGGGGGGGGGGGGGGAGATTATGACCTTCCTTCAATATATATCACCGACTAATCTTAAATGCCATACATGTCATATGCATGCACCCAAAATTAAGAATCTCCTCTAAAACTAAATAAAAAATATATAGATAAGTTGTACTCCAATAAACTATTCACAAAAAAAGGCTATAAGATCATCTTGAGGGTAGGGATTTTGATATCACAGTTGACTACTTCCCCTCCACGTAGTGCAAGTATTTTGGTGGTAGTAATACAAGAAATGAGTGAAGGCTTGTGGTCCTTGTCCTCATCAAATAGCTCAACCTTCCTTGTTCAAAAGGGTATGATGAGGGGCTCAAGAAGAACCCATCTTTGAAATTTATCTTCGGTAAAGATCAAACATGTAAAAGTATTTTCATAAATTTACGCTATCATGAAAATAGATACAAATCACCACCCAAATATAAAGCCATGTTTGCAATTTGCTTTTCTCCCCTCCCTTTGCCTTTTCCTTTCTAGCTTCTTTAGTAAATGAAAATGACTCCCCTTCAAGATCAAAATAACCCCACACGCTTTGCCCTAGTATGACACTTCGCTTTCCTAGCTACACCATCTAAATATTAGCTCCACCTATGTGTCTCATCGATACATTTCATCCTAAATCTAGGAGGGGAATATTTGTTTACAGCGCATAATGTATAAAACAATCAATTCATTTTACCATCTTGGTTAACTACTATCTATGATCATGTGTAGTGTAGCACTTCCAATGTAATATATATATATAAATTTTTCCCCATATGTCACAAATTTCTTGTGAACCATACCTAAGTAATTTTTGCCGCCAACAAGTTAAGGGGAACATGTGAAATGGCTCAGCCGAAGTTGGACCAGATTCTAGCTTCCACTATATACCATCATGATATATGAACAAAAATCATCCAATGAATGTGAGAAGGGGGCAAGGTGGTCATGATGATAGGGAAGAAGATGAAGCCAAAATGGGGTTCATTTTCCAAATAAATGAGCATGGCTTTGGTACTCAATTACATGAAGAAAAGGGACAAAATAAGGGACCTAACCACATTGACTACTTACCCTCTCCATATGCTCATTACCTATATAGAACCTCTCCCAATACTCCACTCATTTTCCATTGGCTTCTTCTAAATCCCACGTGACTTTCACGTGACACCCCATGTGACTCTTCTTTTGAAGTTGGACTTGGATTGGTGCCTCTAAAGTAACACGTACCCAATTCTTTAAATTTGTATAATAACAAAACAAATCATTGATGTCCTGTAATGAAGCTGTATCTAATTGGTGTTTTGACCGGGATATGTAATTGGTCGCATTTAGTTTCTCCAAACCAATTAATTAATATTGATTAGCCCTTTAATAAGCTATCTAGAGGATAAAACAATAAGTCGTTGTGGGTTATGTTTTCGGAGAAAGAGAGAGTAAAAGATTAAGCATAATGACAATGTTATGTAATTTCATTGTTTAATAGAATCCTAACACGTAAAGACAAATCCATAATGTGAAAGAGAAAAAAGAGGATTAGAAAGGTTCGGTCTACTTTTGAAACAAAACCTTTCTTAATAACGTACATAAGACTAGTCTTACCGATTTTATATGAAACAAATAGCAACTTTTGACCATATGTTGTTTATATATAAACAAGGGTCTAGTAAGTGTTTTAAAAGAGCTTATTGAAGAATTAAAAAATTTAAAATATGATATTTGTTATATCACATGTGTGTGGGTGTGTGATTCCCTTACACCAAAAATAGTTTTTCATTAAATCTCTAACAATTGATCTCACTTTAATGTCATGTTTTAATATAATTAAATTTAATGAAGAGAAAAAATAATCAAAATAGTCAAGGTTCGTTTAAATAAAAAGCAAAAAAAAAAATTAATGTAGTGTTGACAAATCAATGGTAAAGAAATGATCCGTCAACTTCTACTGTGACAGGTTCAGGCCAACTTGTAGGTTTTGAAAAATCTTGTCATCTCTTTCGGTCGAAATGTATATATAGGAAGTAAGAAACGAAATGATTATCAAAGGATGAGCATAAAAACAATGGAGGCCCGTAGATATGACCTAATAAATTTACTCACTATCGTAGGAAAATCGAAAACAGATATAAATTTGCAATAGTCCAAAATTGAATGTGAAAAAAGTTAATTAGCTCTAATCAAAGGTAGACAAACTTGTGCTTGATTATCTAGAGAGGCCAATTTGTTTACTCACACAAATCACTAAAATACAAAATGATCAGATGAATGCTTATTATCTTAATCGTTTCTTGCTAGTCCTGATTCAAATAAGACAAGGAAAGTTTTTTTTTTAATTAGTTTTTGTGATGTTGATTCCCAAAGGTAGTGCTCCTTCCCCAATACTGCCTGTTGGTACTAATGGAATAGGGTTGACCTAATTGCATATAAGTATAAATATAATCTTTCACATAATAGTATAAAGTAGAAACCCAAAATTGAAAGATACAAGGCTACATTTGTATTATGGATAAATGTCAAAAGGAATTAATTGTTTTATCGTACAAGTTTCACCTTTAGCAAGTTTTTAATTTAAATTTTTTCTCTTGGAAGAGTATTTCTTTCTCTTAATACCCAGTAAAAAAAATCAAGTTGCACTCATTTCTTTATAAGTAAATAACTTTTTTCTCTTCAAGTTTTTTATAATATATCTGCTATATATAATTGAAAAGTTGTTAATAATATATATGTTTGTATAAAATTTATCTGACAATATTAATTTTAAAAGGTGATATTCTTAAGGGAATGATAAGATGCTCAATGATGTTATAGTTAATATTGGACTTGTAGATCATTTACTTAAGACAATGTGTAAAGTTAGTCATCATTTGTCTTAGTCTTATCTTAGGCTAGGCTATTCCCCTTCTTTAGAAATTTTGTATTACAGTGTATGTTACTTATGAATTATGTTACTTATGAATTATTAGCCTACTTATCTTCATGTTTGTCAAATATCCTAAATGCTAAAGGGATATGGAAGAAGCTATTCTATTATGGAATCTAACAATTACTGCTTGGACTATTAATTAGTCTCCTTATTACATATCTTTGGATGTAAAAGATTTATAAGGTCAAGACTAAGGCTGATAATTAAATTAACAAATTAAAATAATTACTTTAATTAGACACCATATGTATTTCTCAATCGTGATCTCTTTGAAGAAGTATATATATATGAATTTATCATTGGGATACAAAGTTGAGGAAGAGAGTATGGTTTACAACTTAAATTAAAACGGTCCCATGATTTATGGCTTAAAGAGACACCTAGACATGTTACAATAAATTTTCTACTGCATTTTTTAGCAATGGCTTTTACCAGTCAAAATCATAATGCTCTTAATTTGTTCACTATTGGCTAGAGCTTCATCTGTAGCTTCGTTCATTCTCTGTTCTTTCTTTTATGGCAGATTGTTCATTCTATGTTAATAACTTAAAAATATCACAACAAGCTTAGATTATGTGAAGCACAGGCTGCAAAAACCTAATTAAGTCATTGCAATCTTAAACGAGAAATTGTATTTACACTACACTTTTGTATCATTTTTTGTGGAAAAAAGAATGAGACAAGAAAAAACGAACTGCATAAAAAGGTAAAAAGTAAAAATTCTTGTAAAAAAGTATTTATGAATAATATAAGTTATTTATCTATCCCAAAAATTTATGCTTTTAAGGATACATGTTTCTTAGGATGCTAGCTTGTTGCTCTTCCCAAAGATCCTAATATCAAATTATGCGCTATGTTGGGGATCTTTTACCTAACATTTCTTAGTACAAACGATTGGTTGTTGGCATATTATTATGCATGACCATGTCAATACCATATATTCATTATATAGTTAATTAATAAACTCATAAATTCTCAGCTACTTTGGACTATATATTTGGATGTTGTTCATCATCTCCTACATCTAATCCAATTTTTTCCCCCTCAACCCGCAAATTTGCCGACAAAATATATAATTTTGATTCTCCTCTCTTAGAATCCTCAATTCATATATCACCCAGGGTATAGATAAAATGAGATATATAAATTTATTCTACCTTAATCAATTGTCTTGAATTAAAATTCTGAATATAAAACTATATTGAATATTCGAATTTTTTTTATCAAATATACTTGTCTCTAAAAAAAATCAGTTCATAAGATAAAGTGAATCTTTTTTCACCTGCAATCTTTTTTACTGTGGAACAACAAAATCTAAGTTTTTCTTTATGAGAAAAGCCCTTGGCGGTTAGCTTTACAATCTGAGACTGTGGCACTTGTGCTACATGGGACTACCTGAAGGAA
This sequence comes from Glycine latifolia, assembly GCA_013407115.1. NCBI lineage: Eukaryota > Viridiplantae > Streptophyta > Magnoliopsida > Fabales > Fabaceae > Glycine > Glycine latifolia. Next base: position 34,995,264 of record CM023949.1, read on the forward strand.
GTGGGCAACCACAGTGGTAAGCAGCAACAATAACTGCGGAAACTACCAAGCAACCATACATTGGCCCATTTTAAATGAACCTGGAGTAAATGCATTACCCGTTTTGAATGTGATGTCACACTTATCTTCTATTCTACCATAACTAGCACAACTAATTTGATCACAACCCACATGACTTTTATGACTACTATTGTTATTTTCTACTTTGATGATCCCATGGTGGCAAGAGTGAGTGAGAGGCCCCTAAACAGTCTTACATATACAAACTGAAAGGGAAACTTCTAAATTATTCCAAAAAGTCTAACTCAACTTATAGAATACTATTGGGTACGGTACTTTTTTCTATGTGCTCCCCCCATCCTTCTCAATTTCTCAAATGTTACCCACCACCCCAAGTTAGACTCTGAATCAAAGCAAACAAAAAGGCATAGAAAGAAGAGAACCATTTTTTCTTCATCCCCGTCTGCTTTCCCCTCTTCTATTGCTGCACTTTGTAATCATGAGTCCTTGTGCCATCATTGCTATAAAACTCTCTCTCTCTCTCTCTCATACAAACACAAAATCACAGCTATATTATAACACTTTTCTTTCACCCTAGTAGTTTCCTACCAAGTTTCTTCTCACCTATAAAAACCCCTTGTAGCCTATTTGTTACACCTCACCATCCCATTTTTTTGCTTAATTTGTTATTCAGTTTTTGTAAGTGAACCTTATTTCTCAAGCATATAACTTTTGTTCTCTCAAGAGACTTGGTATTAGAAGGGAAACAGCATGTGCTCTTTCTCATCAAAACAGACCCTTTATTTGGTTCTTCCTCGTCCATGGCCATCTAAGAGACACCACCCCACCCACAGGCACCTTCGGTTGGGCATGCTCAACAGGTACTGTTCTATATAGTCTTGTAGATTTCTACCATAGTCTTTTGTTCTATTTCTCAATGCTTGAGTGCTTTTGTTCTGTGTGTGTTGTAAACATTGGCTTGTTGTATGATGATGATGCAGAAGGAGGGCACACTTGCAAGAAGCCAGACAAAGGAAAAGGATTGTTGTGGGGAAATCAGAGATTCAGATGAAGAACTTGAAATTGTACATGGAGAACCAAACCATCATAGAGGAGAATGAGAAGTTGAGGAAACAAGCTATGCTTCTGCACAAAGAGAATCAGGCACTCTTGTCTCAGCTCCAAAAGAAGCTTTCAGAACAAAACAACAATACCAACAATAACTAGCTATTTAGCTAATTAATATATATACAGTTTATTAGTGTGGCCAAGGGTAGGATAAATTAAAGGGTCTGTTTTTGGGGGGTTGCATCTTAGTTGGAGGTTAAATTACTTAATTTTCGAGCAATAAGTTTAGAGTGGTAAAATAAAGATAAATAGGCAATATGCCAATTGTAAGCATTACACGGAATATAGAATTGTGCAACTTGTTTAAGAGTTTAAATTTATCATTTCTTGTTAGTTTTCCTGATGGTGTGTCTAGAGAATACTTAATAGTGTCCTAGCTTTTACTATTGGATTAATCTAATGAATTCGTTTGTAATAACGTTGTTATATAAAGAGTACAGATAGATCAGTTCCATTATCTGACTTGATGCAATCACAATGGCAGCTGATGTCAAATGGTTCGTTTGTTATCAACTATCAAGAGTCGAGAAGAGATTCGTGCGTGATCCAATACCTTAAATAACTATTATTCCTAGAGTATATTTCTGGTGCTCGTTAATTACAGATCATTGGACCAAATGAAATGTATAATCGGCAAAAGAAAAATTGACTTAATAAGAAAAAGTTACACCATCCAACATAGAAAAGAAGGAAAGAAAAAATTTATTAGGTTAATTTGTTTAAACTCATTTGTTGAAAAAAAAACTTATTTTAATAAAATAAATAATTTTATATTTTCTTAATGTGTTTATCTAAATTGTTTCGGTTTTAAAAAATAATAATTTTTTACTTATTTTAAATAATAAATTTTTATTTACTTATTAAAAAAATACTTTTATAATAAGCGCTTATTTTAAAACTTTTTTTTATATTTTAAACAAACTGACTAATTCTCCACTTAATTTATAAGGGGATTCTTGGAAAAGCAAGTGTCACATCTTCAAGTGTGTTATCAGTATATGATATATATCTTCTGAAAACGGTCAGAGAGGAAACGTAAGCGTAGAAAATCAAATATTTGTTCATCATTATAATGTTTCATTGCTTTGATATTTTTACCTTCCACAATTTAAGTCAGTTCTATATTCAAGTATGTGCTCATCATTATAATGTTTTATTGCTTTGATATTTAACGTTCCACAATTTAACTCAGATAAAAAAAGGTCAATACAACAATACGGAAGAGCACTTAAAATTTAGAATACCATCGTGGTTTGAGTGGTCTTAAAATTAGTGTGATTGAGAGGGAAGATTCCACTAAAGGTGGTTACTCAGATTCTCTGAAAAAGATTAGTTATTAATAAAATTAATATTTCACACCAATATCATATTTTCAAAACAAAAAAAATTCAGAATAGATTTGAACCAGTTTGCAACTACAAATAGTCAGTAAAAAGAAACTAGATGATCATTAACTAGTTCACTACAACAGACTCTCCTCTGGATTTTAAATTTGGCAAACCCCTAGAAAGGATACAACGAACCTACATGGTAACTTAATAACGACTAACCCAGAAAAAGTCATCGTCATCAAGAACCTCAACATCTTTATTTCCAACAAAATGCTCTCGACCAATTTCCTTCACCAAATTGGCAAACTCTATCCTTTTGTCCACAGGGAGAGGTACAAACGGTAGCCGAAAAACGGGTCTGACAACTCCAAGTTGAGCAAGAGCAGTGTTCAAACCAATGGGGTTTGGCATGTGGAAAAGCCAGTCAATCAGAGGCAAAAGCTTAGAATTTAGTATAGGGTTTACGCCGCCAAACATGAGTTCTCGCATTAAACCAGGAACCAGGTTGCTTACAACAGATATCACACCAGTAGCCCCATAACCCCATCTAGCATCATGGCATTGATCATCATTCCCACTCCACACAACAATTCCATCATCTGTATACTGCTTGATCCGGTCATTTCCCACACACTCCTTGACACCAGCCAGGTTAGCACTTTCAGCTAAGGTTTGAATTACATGCGGAGGAATGTCTTGACCAGTCCGTGCAGGCACATTGTAGATTATTGTGGGACCCATGGAAAGCACACTTTGAAAGTGAGCAAGCATACCATCCAAGGAGGTTTTTCCATAGTAAGGGTTTATGTGAAGGGCAGCATGCATTCCAACGGCAAAACCTTGCTCGGTGGCATGAATGGCTTCCCTGGTGGAGTTGCTTCCAGTATTTCCAATAACCTTAATTTTCCCACCAAAACAGTTGACTGTGTGAGCAATAAGCATTACGTGCTCTTCCCAACTCATTAATTGGCCTTCACCAGTTGTCCCACCAACAATAACACCTTCGGCCCCTTGTCCAATCTGCATATTCACCAAGTCATCATATGCTTCAAGATCAAATCGACCATCAGGTAGGTATGGAGTTTTAATGGCAGTTATCAGTCTCAGAGCCTTTATGTCCTCTGGAGAAGTCCTGTAAACACAATACACATAGCTTCATTAATACGGATTTGTAAACAAAACCAGCAGCACAAATAAGCAGTAATGAAGCTGAAACACACGAACAATTTTTTTTATTAAACTCCATAAATATGTACTAATACAACTGAACTATTTTAATATATACATACACTCACGAACACAAACAGTTGTCAGGATCCAAGATGCCTTGTATATCCAAACCAAATCTCAAAGCGAATGATAAATGGGAGAAAAAATGCTAATTAAGTTCAAAGTGTAAATTAGTGAGAGAACAGGGCTTAAAGCTCTAGATGCATCACAAATCAGAAAAGATCATTTTCTGTGTCTCTTCCAGAAATCCCATCCAGAGCATGCATCCTAAAGTTCCCACCTAATTTGGACAATACACACACTGTCCAAATTATTTATAAGTAAGCATAGTATATAAAACATTTTCTCAGAAATGAAAAAAGAAAAAAACAAATAAATAAGTAAGTAAATACATTTAGTAGAAGAATGAATGGAGTTAGAACAGTAAATTTCAAACCAACCTATTTTTTAACTCAAAACTGCGCATTGGGAGATGGAAATTGGGCTTCACAGCTGCTTGTGCAGGCCTCCAATATGAGCTCCTGAATAATAAAGGCAAATATTTTAACATCAACATACCAAAATTTGGAAAGAGTGGTATTTTTCTGCAGCGCGAAATATATCAGCTATTACTCAGAGTTCAGAAATCAAGACATGAATAATAATAATAATAGATGACGATGAAAATGAACCTGGTGTTTCTATTGTTGGTGACATTGGAGGGGCAAACGGGAAAGGCAGTTCCTCTGAAGCAGAGGCTCTTGAGCGTGGCCATGACTTGAGGAGAAGACTAAAACGGTGTCGTTTAAAGCAGAGAGGAGAGCGATCTTAGATGAGAGGAGTGTGTGGAGTACAAATTGGCGGCGAGGAGGACTTCGCTTTCTTTCTATGTGCGGACTGCAAAACAAATCCAACCTGACATTGCTCACTAGTATACTATCAGTCAATTCCCTAACTATTTTATTTTAATTCTAAATCTCTTTTCTTTTTCTTTTTTTACATAAATCGCATTAACCTTTTGAACACTTTTTTTTCTTATTATTAATTCAAATTTATTAAAACTCATCAAATTCTATCGATTCCATTTCATGTTTAGTAAATTTCATTCATAATACCAAATGGGTGTAGCTTGGGATCAGAATATATTCTTTGTGACGAGGGATGAAGTTTAACTGAATGTCTCGGATCGAATCTCATTGAGAAGCCAAATATTTTAGTTATGATGGTTGAAAAAAAATCATTTATAATTTTATACTAAATTTTAATACATTATTAACAATAAAATGTATATTAAAATAAAAGTGTTTCAGAGTGAATTACTAACAGTTTTCTAATTTAATTGTGATTTTTTTATCAAAAAAATTATTTGCGATTGTATATATATACAACCTGAGTTTTCACACGTTTAACCAAACAAAAATTTCCTCTTAAGAAAAACTAAACACAAAATTTTATTTATGGAAAATTCGTTTATTTTTATGATTGTTATTTTAGAAACTATTTACATGATTTTCTTATTAGTTTAAAGTGTAAAGTTTTTTTCTAATAATACAAAAAAAAAATCTTTAATAATTGTTAATGTTGACGTGTTAATAATAAGAACTATTTCTATAACTTGCACTTATATATACATATTTTAATTATTTTATTTTAAAAGAGAAGTTTTAGTATTGCAGTAAAAAAAAGAGAAGTTTTAGTGTTTGTCTATTTGATGAGTTTTACTATTTATTTTTAATTCATAAGAAATACGTAAAATTTAATTAACTAGTAGTTAAATCAATATATTCATATGTTGTATAATATAATGTTTTTTTATATTCTTAATAAATAAATAAATATTTTTAAATATATAAAATTATAATATAATTGAAATTCATAATAAGAATATATTTGAATATATAGTTTTATAGGATATATTTAAATATAGTATATTATATATTTATGATGAATAACTTAAATTGTGGAATAAAATTATTGATTCTTTTAATATTAAATTTTAATTTAGTGATTGAAAGAAAATAAGAATAAACTAAAATGATTGAGAGGGCGGCAAAAAAGCTAGTTGTGAAATGCACATTCACAAAAGATAATAGGATTAGGCTTTCCAAAAAAAATAAACAAGAGATAAGGTTAAGAGAGAAAGAATACTGTAAATATTTTATTGGAAGAATAAAAAAAAATCTCAGTCTCCAAATTGTATATTACATAACTTGTAATATAAAAGTAAATAAAAATGTGTTGACAATAGATTATTAAAAAGTATGCTGTTACCCTTCCTCCTTTTATAATTAAAATGGTATAAAATATTAAAAATGTAAAGAGAGATATCATTCGAAAAATTAAAAATTAAACCCAATCTTAAGTAAGCATTTCCAATTCCAACAAACTTATTTATTTATAGTGTTATAAAAATTAAAACGTGAACCGCGTGGAATTATTTTTTCAACTTTTTTAAAAGCTTTATTATTCCATTGGCATATTGGATGTTAAGAAGTTGGCATGTGCAACTGACATTGGCTAACGATCCCATATCAATTCTAAATTTATTTAGTAATAACTCCTTGTTTTAATATAATTCATATAATAATATATATTAGTAAAAAAAGCATTGGCCAATAGTAGATAAAAACGATTTTTATCTTATTTTAAACCCTCTAAAAAAATATTAATTTTTAAAAGTTTTTTTTACTCATCATTACGTCTCGATAATAATAATAAAAAAAATATTTTTTAACAAATGACAATGCATACATAAATTTCTTTGTATATAAACGCACACAGAATAGCCAAATAGGCTCAGAACCCTGTACGGGTGAAGTTAGCAAAAAAATGAAATTATGGGCTCAGAGACCCAAAAAAGGACAAAATATACTTTAAAAAGCCCAATTTATTAGGGGCACCAGGTTTAAAAACAGTGTAGCTAGCTAGACTCATAAACGGGACTCAGAATTCATAAATAAATAAATAAATAAACTATCCTCTAACAAAGTGTGTGTGTTTGCATGTTTGCGGCGAATTAGATATTTAACGTGTATCATGATAATTTAAAGGGAATTCATAACACTTAATGGATAGAATATTGGAGTAAATTTTTTTGTTTAAGGATAGAATATTCGAGTAATATTTTTTTGTAGTTTATACGAGTTGATTTTTGCTAATGTATTTGAAGGATTTCAAAACGTTCAAATTTAGCAATATTTTTCAGAAAAGTTAAGTGTGTAAAAGTTTAAGACTATAATTGAGGTTCCTGTGAGTTGTTTAATTATATGATTATTTATTAGGTTATGGTAGTATTTTTACATGATATAAAATGTAAAAGTTGCATATGAGATGAATCACATGCAAAAATTGGACTCACATATATAATCCATATAATTCAATCGAAGGGTCATGTATATATATGCTTTAATCTCATGGGTCCCTGCATGCAACTATATCTCTATCAATCAACATCATCAATCACTCAAATAACTACGAAACTTGAAGATCAACCCATCAAAACCAACATGCACAGAATGTAGAAAATAAGGGTTTAGGGAAATTATTAGTTAGTTTTTTCAACCTATTAAAGTTCTAAATAACACCAAACAAAGAGAAAACAGTAGCAAAAGTAGAACGCAAGGGTAATTTGTTTAGGGGCAAAAACCTCATGTCTCCACACAAAAACTTAACTTAGAATAAGTTTTTTTTTTCTCCACAAAATTAGAATAAGGTTTTAGATAGCTCAAACTGAAAGAGTGAGGAGATTTAATTCACTCTATCATCCATAAATTATAGGTAATATTACCTTTATCCCTCACCTTAATTAGGTTAGTTTGGAGTAGGGTTTTGGCTTGATTTTATTTTCCTTTTCTTTGAGTTATACGGCCCCAAGAGCAAAACACCAAGGATGTTAGTGAGTTTGAAGAGAAAAGAGAAAGATAGTGGGTGTTGGTGGCTAGTCGAAAAAGGAGAAAATGAACAAGGTGTATGTACTGTGAGTTTGTCCTCGGGAGTGTAGAGAGAACAGAGAAATTTATTTTCATGTTTGCTTAACGAGAGAATGAAATGAAGATTGTGAGGAAGTCTCATAGGTTAACTGGCTTAAAATCTTAAATAATAGTGTGTCTAAGCTTTTTCAGCACTTAAAATTGGTTAAGACATAATTTCCCTTAATTTTTAAAGATAAATCAAAGCTAAATTTGGAATTAATTAGTAGGTAAATGATGCAATGTCCCTATTAATTAAATTCAAGTACTAATGGATAAAATAAAATAGCATGTTCAGCATCTATTAAACATTCTGAGAATTTTTTTATTAAATTTTTCAAGAGTATGGTGAGAGTTATTTTTTTTAGAATGATTGGAAATTTTGAAATATTACACTTATAGAGGTTCCTGTACGGAGTACTACATATATCATTACTTCTTGTTAGACTCTACCTAAGATTTTATAAGTACATGTATGAAGAATACATGATTCTAAAATCACCTGAACAGTTCCATTACTTGGTAGTTGAGCCTTAACATATTTAGCTACATTTCCAGTTTCCATTCCCTGATCGATGAAGAGGTAAGGCTAGAAAATCATTTTTTTAAACTTAAATAGTTAGCTTCAAACTTATTTTTTCTCCTGCGGTTGGGTGGTACTAAGTACTAACCAATGTCATGTTTCTGGCTTTAATTATTTTGCTGCTAAATACAAGCCCGAAGCCTCAAATAACTAGTGAGTTTTTTTTTTCCGCCTTGATATCTCAGTACATTGGATCAGAAATTAATATTATTTATATTACTATGATTATTATTAATCCAAATGAATTTTATCAGATAACAAAAATCAAATATAAGATTTTTGTTAGATAAATTATTCTCACAAGGTATGAGTACAAAGTGTCTAACCACTACTTGAACCTATTTAGTTAAATAAGTGGGAATTGATAATTATATATTGTTTTGTAGATAAAATCTCTATAAATACTCCTTATATTGAAACTAAAGAATTCCTTCAATCAAAATTCAAACTCATTGTTGAAGAACAAATTTTCCTTCACTATTTCAATTACTTGATATTATTTTAGAATCATATTGAAGCATTGACCGATTCAATCGACTAATTTTGCATGTTATAAAAGGATTATTATTCATTTTCTATAAACAAAATAATTACTATCTATAATTTTTTTTTCATCTGGTCACGATCTACAATTTGAATATTGTCTTATTTGCATTCTATTTTTTATATCTTTCTTTTTCTTTTTTCCATTAAATTACTTATCAAATTTATTCTTTCTTTCTTTATTTATTTACATCCAAAATCCAATCCATCAATTATAAGATATATATTTATTATTATTTATTTTATTTGTAAGAATCATACTCAGATACACAAAATTTACTCAGATCACTTTGACTTACAACTGAACTGAATCCTCTAAATTTATCATTGCTCAATTTGAATTCCTACCATAATCTTTAGTAGCAACCTGCGGACAATATACACCGTGTGTGAGTTGTAAGTTGTAACATGACATCCTTGTAATCTCCTTCTATTCCGTACTCCCAGATGCTCCAATCCATCGCCCTAACAACACCAATCACACTCTTGCCAAACAACATTTTACAAACCATTAAACAAAAATGTGTCAATCACATTTTTTGGATTTTCTGAATATGTTTTTCATTCTTCAGGAACTTTTTATTTCCACCTCATTAAATATACGATAAAGTCAAACTTATGCTTCGATATTAAGAAGAAAATGTGACAGGACATAATAAATATTAGATGAAATGATGTCATGATAAAGGATATATAGCCGGACAACCTTGTCTTTCGGCTAGTCAATTTAAAGCTGATATGAAATTTGAGTTCCCAAAATATAGGTGACTTAAATATCGTTAATTGATTACTTAAGGTGCTAATTATTGGATAAAACTCTGAAAATAACACATAAACGTTCCAGACACACCAACTAAAATTTTGTCAAATAAGATGCAACAGCAAAAACAGGAACACCACTACACTATCACGTTATCACCACTTTTATATCGCAATCTCCTTCTTTTTAATCCAAATGATTGACTTAATAATACAACATTTGATTGTGTTTATATATAAAAGAAATGATTTATCTAATAAAAGAATGTGTTGGATCAATTACCATATATACGGCAAGCAGAATTAATGTTCCGGTGAGTTGAGAGAGACCGTGATATCTGATACTAAAAAAAAAACTCTTTCTTTTCCTACGAAGGCACGATCCAAGTCACGGTGGATTCCACAATCAATCACCTACCCCACAGTCCCACACCCTGGGCCCCACCACGACTTCTTCATTCTTCTTCTCTTTCTTACTTCGCTTCGATTTTCCGAAACCGCTTCCTCGCTCTCCGTCTTCTCCTCTACGATGGCGTCGAACCGTAACGGCGTCCAAAGGGGAAGCGCCAAGTTCGATCGCCCGCTCAAGCCCCGCCCCCGCCCTTCCTCCCCCTCGCCAGGATCCGCCCTTCGCCGCCCCAACGCCGCCGCCAGAAACGGCGACGCCGGTGAGTCCCTCTCCAAAACCTAGACAGACACAAAGAGAGTGTGTATTTGTGTGTGTAGTGTGTTTGGTAGAGAGAGTGTAATGAAGCTCTAACTTGAAAGTAACTACGATTAGGGCGCAATAATGAAGCTCGCAAGCTCCTTCGCTATTTCTGGAAGATTCATCTCTCTCATTGACCTCTAATTATGGGAGTTTGTCACTTCTGAGAGCGATTGCTTCAGACACGCCTCGTTTTGTTCGTATTTATATAAACACTCATTGTTTGTTGCTTCTGTATTTATGTTCTGGTGTTTTATATCCGTTTTTTCTTTCTTTGAAATTTAAACTGTTAGATGTTTAGATGAATTGGGAAGCTACCTTGTGATGTAGGACCAAACGTTTAGATGCATTGCTCTCTCTGGACATTGGTTAGTTAATTATCTACCTCGAGTGTATTTTAGATCTGAGTTCTGGATATGTTGTGTCATTAGAGCTTGCGGTGAAGATGTGAGTGCAGGGTTTGTATTGTTCGTGCATATGTCTACTAGCTTTTGATGGTGTTTTAATTTGTGAGGTTTTTGTAGTGCCTGTGGGAAAGGGGTTATAAGAGGTTTAAACGGGAAGTATGAAATATTTGTTCTTTTAGGTTTTGATTCTATAATCTATAACGGTATAACCTGTTTGTTTCGTTTGACTTTTGAGTTGTCTCAAGTCATTAGAATGAAAGCATGGGTTTGAATGTTAAAATGCCAATGACATTGGAAATCCTAATATCCAGACCCAGATGACATAGGTCGTATTTTCATTTCATGAAAGGCTAGACTCAAAGTAGCATCTCAGATGTAGATTACATAATCAAAGGCAAAATATCTACTTATTCTCGTGATTATGCTCAGCTTGTCAGGAACTTGCTGTTGTAGTGTAGAGGAGAATCCACTTCTAAATGCGTGATTGATATTGGGTGACAGGCTGACAGCCTCCACTTCATAGGGTTTTCCTGTTCCATATGTAGATGATATGGAACTGATCGAAGCTCCTGTGTTGATCTGTTGGAAAGAGCACTCCATTCATGCTTGGGATTGGACCAACTTGGTTTTGGTACCACTTGGTGTAGAAGATAAACCACTCTTAAAAATCCAGGGGCAAATAAAATAACTCAGGGTAGAGCCTTTACTATAAACAGAGGTTCCTCATCTAACAACTAAACTATTTGGGGCTCATGCATGCTCCTGTATCATTTGCCATCTATTGCAATCTGGTAAATGAATATTCGGTTGGAGAAGATTTTTGGTATTACAACAGTGAAAAGGATACAAAATAGCTAATCGAATGAGGAAGTTATACAGTTTAAGGGTCACTAATAATTCTAGAAATTCTAGATATATCAGGGTTCAGAAGTTTATTTTCCTTGCAACATCGTTATATTTTTTATATTTTGAATGAAAGCCAATGCTTGAAAACAGTGTAGCTATTAAAATCTTCTTCTCTCTTTATACTGTGCTATCTGGTATTGTGGTATTGCTACACTTGTCATATTATCATTTTTGTGTACAGTACCTGGAAGAGTTCGAGTGGCTGTAAGATTGAGACCACGGAATGCTGAAGAAATGATAGCGGATGCTGATTTTGCTGACTGTGTTGAATTACAACCAGAGGTACATTAATTTTATTTGATTAGCAACTGTTTGTAGATTTTAAGTTTTGCTTTGATTTATAGATATGCTTCTTGGATTGTTTTATACATAAGCCTTGTTTAATGTTTAGCCTTTTGTGTTTTTACTATCTTTCAGCTTAAAAGACTGAAACTTCGTAGAAACAATTGGGATTCAGACACATATGAGTTTGATGAGGTGCTTACCGAATTTGCATCACAGAAACGTGTCTTTGAAGTTGTGGCTAAGCCAGTTGTGGAGGTCTGTTGTAATGGTGCATATCCTAATTTTCGTGAACATCCTTTAGGGAGATATCCCTATCTAATTCTGCTTTATATTAGTGTTCTTTATGATTTGATAACCACTTTCCTTGGTTTAATAGTTAATGCATTCTGTCCATAAAGATATTGTCATGTTTCTTGAATGCTCTATAGCTTAATACGTGCTTGATGTCTGGTTTGTAGAGTGTTCTTGATGGTTATAACGGGACTGTGATGGCTTATGGTCAAACTGGAACTGGGAAAACTTTTACACTTGGACGACTGGGGGAAGTGGATGCCTCTGACCGTGGTATCATGGTTCGTTCCATGGAGGATATTTTTGCTGACTTATCACCAGATACCGATTCTGTCACTGTCTCTTATCTGCAGGTTATATACTCACATGTGCATAACTGTTTTTTGCATCATATTGAGTTTTATCTTCTAGTATCCATTGAGGTTGTGTCCTATTTTGTTTGATCATGAAAGTGCTCTTTGTGTTGTATTATAACTATTCTAGGCTATTTTACTCATATTTTGTCTACAAAAAATATGTAGCTTTACATGGAGACTCTCCAGGACTTGCTGAATCCAGCAAATGATAATATTCCTATAGTGGAAGACCCAAGAAGTGGTGATGTATCTATGCCTGGGGCAACTCTTGTAGAAATCACAGACCAACATAGTTTTTTGGAGTTGTTAAGAATAGGTGAAGCTAATCGAGTCGCTGCTAACACAAAATTGAATACTGAATCTTCTCGCAGTCATGCTATTCTAACGGTGAAGGAATATTCTTTGTTTGGATTACCTTTTCTTTTGAACCAGTTAGTCACTGTTTTCTGTGTCTTAAAAATAATTTCCAATTTTATTAAATTTATGGTTTCTTACACAGGTTCATATTAAGAGGTCTGTCTTGGAAAATGAAGATATTGTGTCTAGTCAAAATGGTGATGTCTCTCATTTGACTAAACCTTCAAAACCACTTGTTCGGAAGAGCAAGTTGGTCGTGGTAGACTTAGCAGGTTCAGAACGTGTCCATAAGTCAGGTGCATACTGAACTTAAAACTTGTGTATGCATGTAAATGTGGATCTCATAAATCAATAAATCAATGGTTGTTGTCTGGGAGTGGCTTCTCCATGAAGCATTTGTTGTGTATGCATGCAGTATACTGGAAAATGGGGGGAAAATCATTTAAATGAGCAGGAAGGAAAAACTATGAATGATTGGGAAAATTGCTCCAACAAAGATGCAGATAAGTGAGAATAAAATGGACAGGAAGAATAATTCAAGTTAGAAGGAAAAATGTAAATTGGCAGGAAAAAAATCTGGAAAAATGATGAAAATGGGTGAAAAAAATTCAATCACATGGACCAGCAAAAATGGCTGGAAAAATCATTGAAATAAGAAGGAAAAATGGATGCAAATATCATACAAAAGGATTGGAAAAATGGGCAAGAAAATGGTTTGTTTGATGAATCCTCAATTATAATATATAATATATAGATAAAAATAAAATAACTACAATAAAGCATGTTATATAAATCTTAGTAAACTATTTTTTGTTTTGATAGTTTTTTTTTTAAATTTTTGTAGATTTTTTAAATAATATGATATTATAATTACAGTATTATATATGTATGTATATGATCTGATGTTAGCAAATATATTTATATTGATATAATAATAATAATAATAATAATAATAGTAACAACAATAATAATAATAATTTTGAAAAGGAAAAGTTGCTTTTGCTAGCACCCTTGAGATATATCAGAAAAGTGTCACCTTATTTTAATTTTATTTGATTTCAAGATTTTTGTGGAGGAAAAGGAGAAAACAGCCCTTTTTTAACTTTTTATTTTGTTTCTTGTTTTCATGATTTTGTGAAGGACTGTTTTAACTATTTCCATCTCAAAATCTTGAAAATCGGAAAAAATGCAAACAATGTGGTATTTTTTGTATTATTAGTTAAAAGCATATTAATTGAATTTATTTTTTGGAAAACAACCAATTACCCTTTAATGGTCTGTTTACTCAGAGAAAATGTTTGTTGATTTTTGTTTTCACTTTTAATTACGTAAGTGTCACCTCGTTTTTTTTTCCTCAAATATTTGTCTAGATAATAGTGGAAATACTTTATTTTTATTTTTATTGTTTTTACTGTTTAACTTTTGAAAATAAGAAACAAACTGAAAATAAGATGGCATTGTTTTAAATTAAAAATGAAACAGAAATGAATATAAATAACATTTTCTCATACCAAACAAGTTCCAATATTCCCTGTTTCTTGTGGCCTTTGAAATTGTTATGTTCATTCTGTGATAGTCCTTGCCTTAACTTCAATGAATTGGTAGCTTCTGTTATTAAGTTTGTTTGTGCTGAAACTTTACATTTCCCCATTTTTCCACGCCAGGAAGTGAAGGGCACATGCTAGAGGAAGCTAAATCTATCAATCTTTCACTTAGTTCACTGGGAAAATGTATTAATGCTCTAGCAGAGAACAATGCTCATGTTCCATTTCGCGATTCAAAGCTTACCAGGATGCTTCGAGATTCTTTTGGAGGTAAGATGCCTTAATCTTTTTCAGATATTAGATATCTTAGTATCATATCCTTCAGTCTTCAACTTGATGTGATCAAATATTTAGTGAGATATCATTTATGGTTTACGAAACTTGTTTCTTAAATCCTTGATTGACATATTTGCATTATCTTTGTCTTAGAATTTTGTATCAGATGCCAATATTCTTCTTGGACACGATTCCTATTTGCAGGCACAGCTAGGACTTCATTGATTGTGACTATTGGCCCATCTCCACGTCACCGAGGAGAGACTTCTAGTACCATATTGTTTGGCCAAAGGGTCAGGTTCCTATCTGAGATCCTGTACTTTCATATATAGTTTCTATTCATATAACATGAACTAAAATATCATTATTAAATTTAGATTCCATAAGACCTGTTTCATTGTGCTTGTGCATATTTTATATTTCAAGTATTTTGATGTCAGTCTTGGAATGTATTTTGAAAAGCCATTGTTAGAGATCTCTAGCATCAAAGGTTATTCAATGCATTTAATTTTACATCCATTGATTCACCTCTGCCTCCTTGTGCCATTCATTAATCTACTCTTTCTGGTATCTTAATTTGTTAATTTCGTCAAGTTAATTTCCCCCCTAACAATTTCAAGTACCTTATTGTAATCTAGTGATCATCACATATTTTGATTGACTTGTTACTGACATCATCATCATTATTATAATTTATTAGCAAATAATTTACTAAGAGAGAAAGGAGATTCAAATTCAAGAGGATAAGATTTCCTCAAAAAACTAATCCAAGAGCAAAAGACATAACTAAAAACAGAAAACGTGTACCACTGGACACCAATCTCTGAAGATCTTTCAAAGAAGTGCACTACTCTACACTAAAAGATCTCCAAAGGTAACAATCAACTACTGAAAATTCTAGCTTTTCTTTCCAACTAAATATACCAAACAACTGCAAATTGAGCACAATGCCAAAGCCTTTTAGCATATCTATTAAACAGATCTTTCCGTAAAAAAGATGGTGTTGAACAATGCAAAAGCAAAGGAGAGGCATTTTCAAAACTAAATCCGCACACAACACAATAATCAAGAAAGAAAGCAGTTAGAGGTCTTCAAATTTTAAGTAAATCATTGATATTAATTCATTTGGAACAACAGCCCATACAAAAGATTTAACCTTTGAGGGAGCTATTATTTCCTAAAGAAGGAATCATTACTGGGAGATGAAGTGAGAAAGTGGATGATGGGATGTACATCGGAAACACCTGAAATGTCAATTGACCTAATCCTCTGGTCTAAATTTTATAGATATGGACAGAATTCAGCTAGGTGAAAAGAGATTGTAATTCAGAGAATTCCCTATTCAAATTTCTGAAAACTTAAAATTCGTAGACACAGAAACAGATTCAGAAGAGGAATAAAATTGGATTAAAGGAAACTGCTAATTGGAGAGATGATAGAGTCTAAGAACATGTCAGAAAAAAAGGAAAATCTCCCACCTGAGTGTCTTCCCAAAACTTAATATGTGAACTATCTCCAAAACCCAAGTGAGAGGACCTAAAAGAAGCATAACCTGGGGAAATGAGTTTCCTAGGGCTATCGGGTGATGCTTTTACTGTTAATTTGGCATATCAGCCATCAAAATGTAAACTATATTTGATTTATTTCTGATAAATTTTATTTTATCATCATCATTATTTAAAATGAAAAGACTTAGGTGATAATTGATATGGTTTGCTGTTTTAGTGACAGATGAGTTAGTGTGTATTTTTGTTTCATCAGGCTATGAAAGTTGAGAATATGCTGAAAATAAAGGAAGAATTTGATTATAAAAGCTTGTCTCGAAAGCTTGAGATACAATTAGATAAACTTATTGCAGAAAACGAAAGACAACAGAAAGCTTTTGAGGATGAAGTTGAAAAAGTAAATTTGGAGGCCCAATGTCGTATTGCTGAGGTTGAGAGGAACTTTGCAGATGTGTTAGAGGTTTGATTTATTAGCTATACGAAAGATCTTGAATACAAATTATTTTTCTTTTTTACGCCAGAGTCTTGTAGTTTTGAAATGTTTTGTATTGTTATGCATAATGCTGTATGCTAATAGACTAGGGTTTAAATTATTGTTAAAGTAGTTGATGCAGGATCAATATACTTTAACTCTTTCTAATTGATTTTGGGCAGTGTTCCAGCCTCAGTGCTGTGAACAAAACCTAAACATAGTCCAGTAATTCTGGTGTATGCCTTAGTTAAGCAGGTTTTATGTCTTGTTGAGGAAGTATGGACTCTGTTAAGTGTTGTTTTCTTAAAAAATGTCCTAGATTGTGTGTTTGAGGATAAAAGTGATCTATCTAAATTAAGAGGGTTTCTGTGTGGCTGGAATACTTATATGAAGCTTTAGTCATCTGTATCTCGGATTTTCTGGAATAAGTATTTTAGGATGAGCGTAATGTGCAACTTGTCTCCTATCCCTTTTTTTAACCTTTTCATGGTGGTGTAAAGTATTGGAATAATGCCCTTCCAGCAATTAAATCCAAGGAATGTGCTACTCTATCTTTGTTTAATTTTCATTATTATCCTATCAAACATTCTTTTTATGCCTTTTTGGTTTTTAGGCTGTCTCTGTTTCTTTGTTCTGTATTCTGAAGCAAAGATTAGACATGGTGCAAAACCTTTATGTCCTATTCTTCTGAAAACTTAAGTTACCGAAGGTGCTATTTTTTTAGGGTTTTTTTGGGTGACATCTCTAATCTTTGCTCAATGTCTTACATGGTGCTGTATGATTGTACGCTGTAGAAAGAGAGACTGAAATGCCAGATGGAGTACATGGAATTGGTAAAGGAGTTGGAGCAGAAGTTGGTGTTGAATCAAGAACGAAACGGCTGCAATAGTTTTGTGGCTGATAATGGAGAGGTATATTCCTTTTGAAACAATATTAACAGTAACACTGCAAATCTTGGAGGTGGATTCTTTTTCCAACCATTTGTAAAATGAATGGTGACAGTTTTTTTAAGACATCAACATGTGTTACTGTTTCCTTAATCCTTATTCAGCATTTTTGGTGAATGTTGGTTGTTTGGCGTGTCCTAGGTTCCTGGACCAATTCTTTGATTATTTGCTTTCATAGTTTTGGTAGAAGTAATGACCTACCTTTTTGGCTATGTGCAATGAGATGGGAAGAATGATTTCTTGTGTATTCTTGAATGGTTTGCACACCTATTTATATACATAATAAAGGCTGTCAATCCCTAAAGTTTAGGAATCACAATCAAGCTATTTAAGGAAACTAAATAAATTAGGGAAACAAGGAAACAGGGAAAACAGGAGAGTAAATATGAAACCGTTCATGTTTCTCCGCTTATCAAATTGGGATTGTTTTTTCATGACAAATGCTTTTATCAAGCAATCTCCTATTTAATATTTTCTAAGTAGTCGTTCCCTGTGGTAAATTCAATATTATAGTTTACACATAAATTGTTACCGGTTCCAATATTAAAAATTTAACAATTGGCTGGTTGAATTATTGTCACTGCTTAGAGGTTTTCTTTTTACATTTTTTGGGTTTTTCATTATTTAGTTGTTTATGCCTTTTTGGCTCAGGGTCCTGCATCATCTTCTACAGATGAAGTTGCTGAGGTCAAAATGCTGCTTAAAACTGAAAGAAATTGGAGGAAGGCAGCTGAAGAAGAGGTAGGACATCTAAAAAGTCAGCTGGGAAAACATATGCCAGCAGAGGTGAGATTTCAGTTAAATTGCAAACTTTTCTGTTTCATCATTTTCCGAGAATGGATTTCTGGTATATTAGAAACTTTTTTGTGTATAGGCAGGAGGTGATGTGGAGATTATTAAGCTTCACAACATCCTGGAGGACGAGGCTAATCAGAAAAAAAGACTTGAAGAAGAAATCATAATACTAAGGAGTCAATTATTGCAATTGAACTTTGAAGCTGACCAGGTATTAGTTTTATTTTGACTGAAATGTTGAGAATTCAGCTTGAGTAATACATTTTAGCTTGGGTTCTAATTCCATACATTGAGTCATTGAATTTTCAGTGGTTTAATGGAAAGTTGCCATAAAATGCACAACACTGTTCAATATATCTATCATTTGTAGAAAATTCTTGAAACAAACACAAGCAGAGCACCAAATATAGGTCATAAACATAATCCTATTATGAACAAATAGTTGTAAAATCAAGGTTCTTTGGTCTCTCTAGAGCCTCTAGCTGCATGTTACATTATGTTCTTTATAGCATAGCTTTGAATCTATGGTACAGTATTATTTAATACTATGTCTATAGATGAGAAGGTGTTTGGAAAATGGAAGCTCTGGGAGCACATTTTCTGCCATGGATTCCTCCACGACTCAAGTTAGGCATTCCCAATTTAAGGATGTTTCGAATGGTCAAAAGTCATCTGTTGCTACACTCTTTGAGCAAGGTATGAGTGTTGAGTTATAATTGAAACATTAAATCATCTATGTTTATGACTCACATTATTTTAACAGTTGGATTGCAAAAGATTTTGTCATTGCTGGAGTCAGATGATGCCAATGTACGAATTCATGCCGTGAAAGTGGTGGCCAACCTAGCAGCTGAAGGTAAAATCTAGCCTCATCTTAAGGCTCTGCTATTTGATCATCTACTTTCTATTAATTGTTTCCTGACAATTGGCTAACAAACTTTAAGATTGTGAACACAGGACAGCTTGTTGTATATCTTTCTGTGTAATTTATTTTTTTAATCATGGTAGATATTGTCCATTGACTATTTTGAATTGGTTGTGATTCATCAGGAAAACTCTATTTTTTTCTGATTTTTTTTTTCCTTTGCTGTGTTAATTTTCCATAAAATTTGTCTGAGTAAATGTTGAAATGAACTTGCAGTCTCTTTGTTTTCACTGCCCTCCAGACTATTCATTCTTTTTTCATTTTCTGAGCATTCACATTGAAGCCTGACAGAAATTGAGACTGTGGTCTTTTATTATATCCTCATTCATCTTTTCTTATGTGTATGATCTGTTTAGTAATTTGTCTCAATCTAATATGCAGAGGCTAATCAAAAGAGAATTGTTGAAGCTGGTGGTCTTACTTCCTTGCTGATGCTTCTTCGAAGATATGAGGATGAAACTGTTCGCAGAGTAGCTGCTGGGGCAATTGCCAATCTTGCTATGAATGGTGATGTTGATAGTAGTGTTTATATATGTGTGTGTGTTTTAGATTACTGGATCTTGTTTCATACTTTGGTACTAGCTCCGTTTATTTGTGGCTGAGCATTTAGCTAATATATTAGTATTGATATTGTCTTCCTTTCTTTTGTGGCAAATCAGAAGCAAATCAAGAACTTATTATGGCTGAAGGAGGAATTACTCTGTTATCAATGACTGCATCTGATGCTGAAGATCCACAAACTCTTCGAATGGTTGCTGGAGCAATTGCTAACCTATGTGGAAATGGTACATTTTGTTGTTTTGTAGCAAGCCATTTACTTATGTTGATAAATGTTTAAAAATGTAACTTTAGCTAATAGATACAATTGGGATGGTTACATCAAGTTGGTGATGTACTCATAATGATTGGCTACTATTAGTTTCTTGGGAAATCATGGAAAGCTTAATCTGTTATGTAACTTATTTTGGAGATGCATTGTTTCTACTTTCTTTATGAAATCAATGCGCTCTTCATATTTCCAATTTTCCATCAATATATGTTATTTTGATGGTCATTCATAATTTTGTCTTCATGTTCTACAGATAGAATATTGATGACTCTGAGATCTCAGGGAGGCATTAAGGCTTTACTGGGAATTGTAAGATGTGGACATCCTGATGTTCTTTCCCAAGTTGCACGAGGAATTGCTAACTTTGCAAAATGCGAGTCTCGAGCTTCTAATCAAGGTCTAGTTTCCTCATAACTATTTGATTCTCAACGCTGAAAACATTAAGCACCAAATTAGATAGAAAATGGACAAATTGTTACTCGGGAATGCACAAAAAAATGTCAGTCCTGCATTTATTAACTTAAAGTGTATTTAATGTTTCTAAGCAAACCATTACGTTCAATTTGCTTCCTCCACTTTACTTTCACAAAGCCACTGAAAATATTTCTGGCATCAAAGCCACTGAAAAGATGAGTGAGCATAAATTGAGGTGATTTGGACACGTAATGAGACAGTTCCTGGATGCTCCCGTAAGAACAAGAGTTTTTTACCAAAAGCTTGTTACAAAGAGAGGTAGAGGTAGATCAAAATTTATTTGGGAAAAGGTAATTAAATAAGATTTAATGGAATGAGATATAGATTGGCGGAAGGTGTCTTAGGATGGAATGAAGAAAAGTTATAACATTGGTGGAGGGTTAGACCTGTTATTATCTTTATATTCCAGATGGTTCCTTTTTAGTTTTTTTCCTCTTCATTTTTCCCCTCCTTTTTTCACCCTTCTTTTCTTTTGTCTTATTTACCCTTTTTCCTCCCCTCTTTTTTAATTTTCTCGTATTTATTATTGGATTTATCTACTACCGATTCCAATTAATTTGGGTTAAAGGTGTTATTGATGTTGATGTGAAATAGAAGTTAACAAAATAAAGAGGTAGTTTGGACCCCTTACAGTTACATTTGCACTCTCAGGGATAACAAGTGGCAGATCCTTTTTGATAGAAGATGGCGCACTTCCGTGGATAGTACAAAATGCTAATAATGAAGCTGCACCAATCAGGCGTCACATTGAGCTTGCACTCTGCCACTTGGCACAACATGGTAACCAGACTTCTCATCATGTTTCACTTTTTCTAAATACATTCTTGTAAACTTTAACATCCAACGTGACAAAAATATTACAGAAGTGAATGCAAAGGACTTGATTAGTGGAGGTGCTCTTTGGGAGCTTGTCCGGATTTCACGAGATTGTTCACGGGAGGACATACGAAATCTTGCTCGTCGGACTCTCAGTTCTGTCTCAACCTTTAAATCTGAATTGCGGCGATTGCGTATAGATTATTGATCGTAAATGTACCTGGAACTACGCAATGACTTTTGTTACACAGCTTGTGAGGCTAGTTCTTGAGAATTATTCCTAGTAGCATGTGGGGGGCAGTTGTTTAATGCTTGCTTACCTTGCCATTTTTTGTGATAAGAGAAGCATGGGTTTAGGATGTACTTGTTATATCTAGCCATCACTGACAAGAATGAATGTATGTATAATTGATAGAGGGGGAAAATTGATGGAGAGAAAAATGAGGTTTTTGGGCAGGGGAGAGGTGAGAATATGTTGTTAAACATTGGTTGGTCAAATTTTGACTACCCCAATTTACGTAGAGCTGCTCAATGTTGTATTTATAATTGATTATTGATTCGTGTAAGTAATGAAAATCGTCATTTTATTTGTTGCCTGTTAGAAAATAATTGTTCTGAAAATTAAAGCGTGGGAGCTTTCTGCTGATGCCGGTAAGTTTGTATTGTAATTTGGATCTGTTTGTTTCTCATCTCAATTTTTAATTTTAAAATCTGTTTTGTAAAAGAAATTAAAAAACTGTTTTTGAAAAGAAAATTAAAAAAAAAATCCGCTGTTTTGGGAGTCATGATTATGGTAAAGATGGTTTTTGAGACAATCAAACAGACATGCCTAATGCCTTTGCCCCCTTTTTTTTTTACCCATGATTTTTAGTCTTGGCCACGATGGGTTATCTGAAGGAATTTGTTGAACTTTTATTCATGGACTCTATATAGAGAATAGAGTTGATGTATAACACGAAATTCAAATACTAACATCCTAATCTAAAAGTCAAATTATGACATACTAAATCTAAAATGATAAGAATTCTTATCTTTATTTAAATAATATCATAAAATTTAAAACATAACATTCTTAAAAATTAATTTATTCAAATTCAAATTCAAATTACAGATCTTTAAATATGTATATTGAAGCAACTTTGAGGAGTGACCTTTGAAAAGGATGAATTAATTGCACTGCCCTCTCTAGATGTCAACTACAAATTGAATTAAAACTCTATCAGTTAATAAATTTCGGATTTCTAATCCGGGAGTCACTCAATTTGTTATGTTCATGTTTGTCTGTTGTAGCACTGAGCACCATTGTGGACAGAGAGATAGCAAGATTTTTTGTTCTTTCAAAAAATAACACAGAAATTACTTGTATTCTTCATCAATAACAGTACCATTATTAGTTCATATAGCATAGAATATGATTCGATTATTATGTTTCAAGCATTACACTGGCCTTAAAATTTCTTACTGTTTTGGACTTGTTCTTCTTTCAAATAATTAACTATTTTGCTTGCTTGATGGAGAGACTTTTTTAGTAAAGTCTTGGTGTTTTTAATCTTATAAGTGATGTGTAATTCTAAATCTAATTTTGTGCTTCTAATCTATAGTATTTTGATCACTTTTATGTTATGTATGCATATTATATAATTGTCTGTTTGATAAACGCGTTTCCTTTTTGAAATTGTGAAACAAAAAAATTGCTTTTTATTTTGTTAATTTATTTTTTCAATAATATCAGCCTGTTAGTGCATGTTGGAAAAGCTAGATTATGTTTCAATCAAGGTTTAGCTTATGATGTATGGACTTACATCAAATGAAGAAGCATAGATGTCGTAGTGAGTGGTGGTCAAATCCTAAAATATATCTTATTGTTAAAATAGGACGGCATTTGATGTAAAGGGCACCGGTACCCCTTTACTCCCATCTTTTAATAATTTTTGCTTTATCTTAAAAAAAATAATTAAACAAAAACATTGTTTTTATCAACCAGATATCTCTTGGCACACCAACAATATACAATTGTATTCGTCTTAATCTTTAGGATATGTTTAGTTTAGGGAGGAAGGAGAAAAATGAGAAAAATTTTACACATCCCTTGTGAGATCACACCTTTTACACTATTTTAATTCAAAAAAAAAAAAATCAATTTCAATCCTCTAAACCAGTGACATCCCAATTCTCTTGAATTAAAAACAAGTCCTCATTAACTGTAATTTCAACAAAATGATCTCGCGCATTGCACCGCAACTCGAAAAGTAATATCCATATAACAAGAAAATTATCAAACTTGACAAACGAAATTATCAATGGTGGAAAAACTCAAAATTCTTTTAAAAAATTGGGATAAAATAATTAAGCATACAAGATACAACATTAAACCATCTGGTAACACGGATCAAGTCGGATTGGTAATCCTAGGCTTCTAAAATATAGAAGGACCGGGAAGGTATTCTAAACACAAAATCACTGCCAACTATTCAAAAACTATCGAACTATACTTTTGCAAGTAATCCGAGGCAAAGGAAAGGAGGAAATATGAACAAAAGAGATTTAGAGAAAAAATATCCTATATCTCAAAATTCAGGGTCGATCTTAACCCCAATCAATCAGCACGACCGTAGCAGAAGAGGACCAACTGATAAACTAAGCATATCACTGAGAGCTACCTGAACCTCAGCCGACCCATGTTCGCAACTTATCAAGCTTGAGAGGAGAGGGAAAAAACGAGCCAGGTTCTTCTCGAAATATATATCTCCCAAATTACGAATAGCTTGAAGAGTGGTCACAACAAGCGGTGCACGTGCAGCCAATTCTCTTCGCTTCCCCGAGCCAAGAGGAATTAACCAATGCAGCTGTTTACCATGAGAAGATTCAGATACTGTTCCAGAACCTGCAACTTCAATATAGAACTCCAACACCTCCTGACAAAGTTGAATGAGACGTGTCTCGACCTCAACCTCCTCATAACTAGTAGGTCTGTCCACAACGAGGTTCTGTAAAAATGTGAGGCATATTTGGTAGGATTCATTCTCCAGGCGTAACAGTGGAGGGTCTTGCATTTGAGTCATAGAGCCAAACTCTTGTAACTTTGAACGTAAAATAATATTGCTGTTAATCTTGTGAGCATGTAATGCCACATCACGCAAAGCCTCAAACAAGACAAGTATAGTTTTTGCTGAAAGTTGAGATCGGTACATGTTATAGATCTCCAACACCGCCTGCCAATTTCAGCAAGTTAAACATTATTTTTCAAAAACTAGATCCCTATGTTTTTAACAGAAATGATGTATTAATGGAAAATGTTTCCTCCTTGTTAGAGCATGTACAATTTTAGTAATGCTAAAATAGTAATCTATGACGGTAATATATAAAGAATATTAAGCTGAAAAGGAATTTCCATGGATATACTAAGTAAAGCATCTTCAACTGAAACATTTGTTATGGCTTCTTCATCCTATTTTTTACCACTGGGAATTTTTTTTAGCACATTCTTTCTATTAGGCATTTTAACAATGTTCCGACTTCGGAGGAATAAAATAAATCTACCTGGATCAATAAAAGTTGAACAGCAGCTCGGCACTTTGCATCAGAAAAATATGCAAAAAGATTTTGAGTCCTCGGGCTTTCTAAATTATCATGTGAGCCAGACCCAGCAGGATCCCTGTCATCTTCAGCCATTGAAGCATACTCGTGATTTACAGTCACAAAGTTTCCACTGTCAAGGAATGAAAAGTTAGGGAGTGTTGCATTTGCTGCTTCTTTTAGTGACAAAACCACTTCTAACCACTTCTCATCAGAAAACAGCTCCCCAGCATTACTCATCAAACGAACAAATGCAGCAATTCCAATGCCAGCCAGGCTTTGATGAGGGCGCTTTATAAAACTTACCAGGAGCATCAACACCTTTCTTAAAAGTGGATTGACGGTGTTATAGAAGTTGACAAAAAGATCTACAACCAATTGGAGGGCCAATGTGCATGTCTCGTAAAGCCATGCATCTTGATCAAGCTGACCATCAGTCTCTACTTCATTGACCTCTGAGGTACTCCCTGAAGGATCAATAGCATGACGAACATAATCAAATATTGGAAATAGGACTGATTCAAATACTCTTTCCCATAAAGGTAGTGAAAAGAGGTGGCCGTGGTTGCGTAAGGTTTCAAACAGGACTTTCAAGGCGCTTTGCCTTATCTCAGACCTTGGGTCAAAGCTAAGCTCAGACAAACCTGTACAAAAATAGATGTTGAATAAGTACACATATGTAACCCACTAAACTTCATACAACTTAAAACAAAGTTTGATTGCAAATAGCAGAAAGTAGTCGGTAAGCATTTGAGCTAGTAACAAAATATAAGCTATCCAGATTAGCTCTAATTCATGCCTGGACATACTTAATACAACGTCCTTACCAGCCAGTAAAGGAAACCAGAAATAGAGATGATCATCCTTGTCTGTCACCTCTCCATTATCTTGTTTCCCCTCTTTTCCTGTTCGAGGTGATGGAGTAGATATCTTTCCATAACTTTCCTTGTCATTATTCCTTGACGAAGATCCAAGGTCTCCTTCTGCTAGTTTTGTTGCACAGAATCGAAGGAAAGCAATGGCATTTAAGCTAATCTCTTTGTTAAATCTACTATTGGTGAATGCAATTAGACAGTTCACACAATCTGTAAAGGTGGTGGTTTCAGTCTCAGTGATGCATGGAAAGTAATCTCGAATAATCTTCTCCATAATTTCAAAAGCCAAGAGTACAATGTTTTTGTGGTCATCATATGCTGCTGTTGTGAATACCTGGAATTAAGTCCACAAGCAATGAGTAGAAATAATGAAAGAAAAACTTCAGCAGACAAAAACATTTTCCATGCAAATTGAAGCCCTCTACGGAACAGAAATTAGCCCTACCATGAACATGCTCTTCCATCCTGATTTTACATTGTTGACACGAGATAAAACCATCTGAGAGACACATCTAATGATAAGTTCTCTAATTTCAACAGCACTACTCTTGCGCATAACAATGACAAAAGGCTTCATAAATTCATTTTGAAAATTATAATTAGCCAACTCCTCCCGCTCCAGAAATTTCATTGACAACTGACGCAAGGAATCCATTGCAAAAATTGCAATTGAAAGGTTTTCAGAACAGCCAATGGTTACAAAGAAATCTGAGAGAACATGCCATATGCTTGACCATACAAGCCTGATGCGGTTCATATTATAGTGCCTGTTACAGAATAATCCCCTCAAAGTCAAACAATATAATTAAGGCAGCAGTGTATAAAGATTAATTAATCGCGAATCACAAAATCATAAACCTAAAGCTCTGTCCCAATTTTTTATTTTCTGGATCAATTGCACCTTCTCAATGTCATCTTTAGGGGCATTAGTAACTTTCCCTCACCAATAAAATTAAACACTTTCTGAATTTGTTTCCCCATAAAAAATTGGTCTCTTCACATTCAAACCCACATTTTATCTACAAGAATTGGACAAAATACTAGTTCAAAATTCCAATGATCAATTTTCCCAACCTACAAATGATTTTGCATGAGATTTGGGGATTTAAAAGGGGCAATGTGTCAAATGAGAAAAAGTAACCAGGAAAACAAAGTTCTCAGATTATAACCGACAATGGACATTGCAACTGCCAAGAAGATCAAGGTTACAAAAATGCCCTTAAATTTATTGTTTATTATACTAATCACCAAGAGCCTCGAGCAAAAATAAAGTTCAGAGGGAAGCAAGGGAGTGGCATGCATTAGTAGAAAGATAATACATACGCAATCTCAACTATCTTTGTAAGGCTGAACACGCGTGGATCAGATGGAGATCTGAGTTCCTCCATGGAGACTTTGCATAAAGCCTTAACAAAATCAATTATGGCCTCACTATTCAGCTTCTGACTCCGAGTGTATATGCGATTCATTTCTGAGCTTCCAACTTGTTCCAACATATTCAAATTAGAAACTAGATTGTTCACCTGCTCCGATGTGACAGCTCCAGTAGTATTACTGCTGATTCCAGTGCTATCATATGAACCCCGCATAACTGTGGCAGCTGCATATTGCATCCTCCCAGGTCCCTTTTTCTTCAAAACAGGGAGAATAGTTGATTTCGCTTGTTTTGTTTTTTCAGAATCATTTTGAGGAAATGCAAAGAATGTGGCATCTGGTGGGGCCCCTTCTCCTAGAAGATGTAGATGTTCAAATCGGGAAACACAGGTCAAGATATGCTCCCAAGCTTCTTGTAAGTAATTCCCATCCTCATCAGCAATAGTAACAATCACCTATCAACAATTCATATGCAAAATCTGAAGTCAAATCCACAAGAGTTTAACAATGGCTTTCAGATATTTTATAATTCGTCCAAAGTGGAATTAAGTATAAGCAGCTTCAGATATTGTTTTCTCACTTCAGGAGGGAAAACTTCCACAACACATTCCATTAATTCAGCAATTATTAAAATTGCAGCAGAAACTTTTGTGATCTCACTATAAAAAAAAGGCAGCCTTTTTTTAATTAATATGCAATAGTGGAAAAAAACTCGCAAAGAATAAAGCTTTAGATAGTTCTGAATCATCAAGCAGGATCCATTTTGCAACTAACACTTGTTCAAACTATGTGAAGGTGGTGCATAAGAACTTGCTGCTGAAAGCATTTGTGCAAAACGTACAGCAATGTGAAAATTAATAAGTTCTTCAAAACCGCTTCTACGACAGAGTGCATTAAAGAAAAGTTTTTCTAAAGTGATTTAAAACATGCCCTTACAGCATTAAAAAGTCAGGCCAGTCTATATCAAATCAGGGGAAATTGTAATTAATTTGTCAGGATGGAGTTGTGCAAATGCAAACTATGAAAAGGAACATTTAAGGAATATCACTTGACTATGTTTGAAAGTTTCCTTCCCCGTGTTTAGATAATTAAGAGTGAAGAAAGGGAAGGCAATACAGTTTGTCAGCATCAAATTCAAATATAAGTGTATAACCCTTTCTAAACCTTTTCAAATAACTAAGTTTCTAAAGACAAAATAGTAAATGACACTTGATTGCATCTATGTTTTTCTGCTTAATGTCAGCTAAAAAGGATTATAATTGACCAACCTTGATTGCATCTATGTTTTTCTGCTTAATGTCAGCAGGAGAATGCAGGGAGGTAAACTTTGCTAATGAAGTCACAAAGGCATCTCTATGAGTCTTCATGGACATTACAGAAGTAACATGAATAGCATAACGGAAGCCTTCAAGACACAGTGCTATTATTATTTCATCATCACTTTGATCAAGAGGAACACTGAAGGCAGCTAACATTGGTGCCCAGCACACCTCAATCATGAATCTGAGGATTACAACATCAGTTGCTGCATAATAGACAGACCTACAAATTGCAAGCAAATAAATATCAATAACACACTTAAGAACTTTCCCCCCAAAATGTTTGAAAACAAACAGTAATAAAAAGAAAAAGAAGTATAAAAAGAGGAATTAATCCACGTCAAAATTCCAAACAAGTGATCTGATTGGCATAATAGATCCAGAAGAGAACATAAAAACACCCTACTGTGATTATTTAAGGTTCACACATCACACTTCAAATCGACATGGACCATGTAAAGCAACAGATATATACTAGTAAAAGTTGTATGCATATTATGTTGGAAGGATTCAAAAGCCAACAGGAGGTTCTTCATGCCAAAAATAGATTAAGGTTAATTCATGACCTGAGAAAAGAAATTCAACTAAGAAGAATCCTTCTAATATAATGGGAAACTACTGGAGAACATACTCAGTTTTGCGAGCTTTTTCTTTGAATTGTTCTTGCATATGTCGGATTAGATCATCACTGGTCTCCATATTACTGTCTTCCCCACGCTTCCGGACCACGATATTCAATATACTATCCAAGCCTAAAAGTCTGTTAGAGTTCACGGCCTGTTTTTGCTGGGCTTCCAGATCAACTTCTTTCATTTTGATCTCATTTCTAGATATTCGTTCATACAAAGACCTTAAGTATTCCTCTGGTACATCTTTTCCATCATCTATGCCACGATTATTTTTTATGAAATCTTCAGCCGACATCTGCATAACTCAACGAACAAAAAGAACCTCATTACATCTATCATAATCACAATCATATGAAAATCAACTTCTAGAATTGACAGACCGCACCTTGTTTTTCACCATAGGATTGTGAGCATCAGTATTAAGCAGTATCACAGAATATGCAAGGACATATGCTGTATCAGCACTAGAAAAGACTTTTGGATTACATTTGCAATACCGTTCTGCAAACTTTTCCATGATTCGATCAATTTTCTGTGCCTCCCCAGGCAGTCTAAAGCCTTGAAGAAAGGCCCTGATTGCCTCATCAAACTCCATCCCTTGAAAATCAAAAGAATCCACATATGCATGCATTACTTTCAAGGATAACTCTTCTCTTTCTCCTAAATAATCACCAATCAAAGTCTTGTTCAACCCAGATGCATCTTTAAGAAAAGCAGCTATTTCCTCTGGTGAATTACCCACTTTGTTGGCATTGATGAGGAATTCAATTCCTTTCTTCGGCTTCCTGTTAAAAAGTGATATACCTTCCTGCCATAAACTTAGCATTAGCTTCCTAGATGTCAAACAGTTGAAGAAATAACAGAGATCTGCTTGCAATTCCAAAATTTCTGCACTTGGTTACCTGAAGTTTCAGTTTATAAGCCCGGCGTTGTTCAATAGTTGAAACCTCAGATGCCTCATTGGAGATTTCAGAATGAGTGTCAGATCCTTCAACTGGCTCTTCTTCATTCCCATTTGCCATGGGAAGGCCTCCAGCTTCATGGCCATTATCAACTGCTTCAACTTTCTTGCCTGAATGAGGATCTGGAATGCGCAATTGTTTGTTCATCCAGTCTCCCATTGATTTTAAAACAGCAACTAAGCACTTCATGGCTTCATATTTTAGTGTTTCCTCTTGAGGTGGCAAAACTGTGGTCGTTGCACCAGGAGGGACACCTTGGGCAGTTTTAAGAAGTCCATTTACCGTCCTAGACGGAACACAACAATTAAAATATAAGTACAGATTAGACAAATTGACAATCCAGACAACCACATCCACACCAGCACAAATGGAGTACAAAATCAATCCAAGAACATTAAATGATACTAAACTGGGGAATGGGGATCCATATTATAAATTATAAATGTAAAATAAAACAAATTATTCATAGAGAATACCAAATAAAACAAAACATAGCGAACCTCTCAAATATGTTTGTTGAATTGACATCACAGTCATAGTTGATAAAAATGTCTACCAATATCTGTGAATCATCACAAAGCTTCTGTAGAAAACGAAGCACTATCATCTTTTGATGAAAATTAGGTTGAGCAACATTTTCTAGAACCCTGAGAACAATCATGGGGAAAAATACTCCAATTTCTGCTTTCAGTCCAGCTCTAAATCTTGATACCAGACTAATGAAGATGGAGCAAGATAGCTGAAAAACAACCAAAAGTGTTGAGGCACTATTCTTCAACAATGATAAACATAAGTACTGCTTGATGGCACCCAAAAACCTGCTTCACCACAGTCAATGCAACCATCAGTAGTGTTTTTTTATCATCCCAGAAGGATACATGATAAAATAGAAAGAAAAAAGTGTCCAGTTGTGCCTAAAAGACAGAAAAGATAATGTAAAATTTCATTAATGAGAGCTTAAAAGAAGTTCAAACTGAAAAAAAACCATACAATAACAAAATTCAAAAGACAATACTACAGGAATTAAAAATCACAACACAGTAATAATCCATCTTGTGCAAAAAAAATATAACGCCACAACATTAATCTCATGCAATCATGGACAAAATTTTATGTGATTTGATCAGTTACTCTAATTCCTGATGAATCACAAATTATGAGGACAAAAGGGAATTTTTAAGTAGTAAATACCACAACTAAAAATAATTCACGCTGATAGAGTGCAAGATTGAATTTCTCCTTTTAAGCATTCATTCTCATATACTTTTATTGATAGCATGAAATAGGAAGACTTTGCTACTGCACATGACTAGCACAGTCAAGCTAATGCCTTTGAATAATGCCTAAGATACTGTAGGATTGGAAACCAAAACTTAGCACCGATCATTGCAAAAGGGAAAAAAACACTAATACATATACTACAACTAAAATTTCATGCATGAGTTTGGATAATTTGATACATAGGTCCTATACATCTACTACATGAGTGATTTTATGCCATATTTGATAGCTATTAACAGTCACAAAGAACAAGAAGACCACATGTTTCACATTGCACTTGTAAAAGCGCACACAAAAATCTTCCCAAGTAGAAAGTACTCTTCCTTCCCATGTTGAATGTGTTCTCAGTTTCTACTTTCCTTTGCATAGAAAAGCCAGCAGCCTTACTCTGTTTTTTTCATATACACAACAGCAGCCATATACTGACCAAGAAAAGCATATGATTTTTTTTTATAGGCAAGGAAAAAAAAATTATTGCATCAACATAAGTGAGCAATGCTAGGATGCCAAAAGAAGTCTAGAGGAAGGTGCTAAAGAAAAGAGTTCTTGTTGCTTATTTTTGGACTAGTAAGGAAATACATAATGAGGTTAAAACAAGTATGTGAATACAATGGTGGGGCATTTATGATCAACGGATGCCGCTCAAGCTTAAAGGAAAAATCATTGCATAAACATAAGTTAGCAATGCTTTATGGTATTGGTACTAAATTTAGGGGTGGTAAAGTGCCAATATGATTATAAGTTAAGTGTTGCAAAGAATGAGTGTTCATAAAAGAATAAGATAAAAAAAAATAAGCGTATTAAGGGAAAAATCTGTTGGGGAAAAGATGGTAGAACCGTAGAATCAGACATAACATGGTTTGGTCATGTAAGATGAAAACCAATAGAAACCCTAGTAAAATGTGTTTCTAAAGGACAAGAAAAACTTTAAGCAAAAGCATAAAAAGGACTTTAGATCTTAAATGGTCTCTCTAAAGGCCTGATTTTTTATAGATCATAATGGCATCACTGGATCCATGTAACCAAAAGCACCTAGTGGGAAAAAGTTTTTGTGATTGTTATTGAACACACAAATTGTCCATACCTTAAATCTATGCAAAATCCAGATTTATAATTGCTTGTTTCAAAAGGTACAAACAGTAGGGTGATGAAAAACAAACTAAACAGCTATTATACTGTGGCTTCCTGGAATTACATAAAATTGAAAAGACAGAGATTGAAACAATGTCCCCACTGAGGGAAGCCAAATATTCACCCAGGAACTTAGAATCTAAAGATCATATATAGCTTAAGTGGGATCTTGATTATTAGCTCAACAGAAAGTAAAGTACAAGGTGTGTGTGGAATGGAGTGAGATAAGATGAAAACATCAACAGGAACCGTTACACACTTACCCTATATAAGCACCATACTGCTTTCAAATATTATAGTGAGCAATGATTACAACCATTATAGAGGACCAAAACAAATAATTTCAAAGGAAGTTGAATACCTAGCAATGTGAAATTCTATTTTCTCTCAACAGAGATGTTCTATTCAAGTAGAAATCATAAAATATTCTGCTTAAAGGAATTCCTGGAACCAAAGCAGATTCCTAGTTCAGAATATATTTGGCACATGTGAAGCCTAATCAAGCAATATAACAATGGGTGAGTTTTTTTAAACTTAAAAAAAAAAAAAAAACTTTAACATAAGCACTTTTTTAAGAAGCAAATAGGATTTGCTTCTTAAAAAAAGCATAAAACTGTTTATTTTAAGGAAAAGCAGTCTAGACAAACACATCAAAAAACCATATAACTGCTTATTTTATTTAAAAAACACTTATTTTGAAAAATAAGCTTAAACAAACTAGCCCGTTATGACATTTACATACTTCTCTTTAGTATTTCCATATCTTGCATCATAAACATCATAACTCCCAAAATATCCTCCACAATTTCTTTTTCAAGGTTAACAACTCAAATGAAAGCCAAATTTGAGTTATCAACCTTGACAAAATGTAGTCACATTACCACTTTCCAGTACCATGTTTAACACAGCATTACATTCTCCTAGTTGTCTATCACAGTATATCACCATAATTAAACCAAGACATGACTTCATCCTAACTGACCAAACATGCTAGCAACTTTAAAGTTTAAACTAAATCCCGAAAAAAAGTAAAGTGATATGATAGCATACAACAGAAATTTTACCTTTCACTAGTCCTGAAGACAGCTCCAGCATTCTCCAGTAAGATCTTCAACAACTCCAATGCCACAATCTTCCCCTTCATCAACTGTGGATCCACCGTCGCCTCCTTGGGAGGCGTCTTCATGGACAACTTACAAAGTGCCCTGAACACCAAAAAGGCATCTCTCCTGAGCTTATTCCCAATCTGAATCTCCAAATCATCGTCCCTCTCCACCACCTCTCCATCCACCAGCTCCTCTTTCCTCCCCTCCAACGCAGTCTTGTACATACTGATCTCCCAATACTTGGCATCCAACATGTCCTTGTCAGTGGAATCCAACAAATCCGCCGGATTCGCAGCCTCCACCGTAGCCGTGATGGTGGTCTCAAACGCGCCGTCGTGCGCGGCCGACGCTGCCGACGGCGTCACCGGATTCAAAACTCCATCAATGTCCTGCACAATCCTGGTGATAAAACCCTGCACAGACTGCGTCATGGAGTTATCCACATCGGATTTCTCCACAGGATCCATCAATTCAGCCACAACAATAGGCTGAACCGGGACCGTGGACGAATCCGCCTCCATCCTCCTAAACACAATCACTAACATCTGAATCAACGACGCTTTCGCCGTCGTCTGATTCACCACATTCTTACTACCAAGGTATATGTCATAACAAGTTCTCACAATCAAGAGCAAGCAATCACCGTGAATTCGCAGCGAAATCGATGTCACTGCTGATAAGAGCGTCTTCAGCACGAGCAATTCGACGGCATCGTCGCCGAAGTCGTGGCACTTGCACACTGCCTCTATCATGCTCGCGAGGAGCTTCGCCTCTGGGGCTCCACCGCCGGAGTCCGCCTCGCCACGGAGGAAGCCGTGCGCGATGAGCCTCTGCACGGCATCTACGGCGGGATCAGCGATCTTCACGACGCCGGAGGACGCGGCGGCAATGAGCGGGCGGAGGATCGACTCTGACTCGGCTAGGGAGTACTCCACGGGACCTCCATCATGGATCGGGCCAGGGACCGAGGCCTCCGGCTCGGCGGCGTCGTCGGAGGCCGGCGATTGAGGCTTCGGCGGCGAGGTTAGGATTTCGATCACGGACTTGCACTCGTGCGCGAGCTTCGAGTGCTTTCGCCACGACGCGTTCTTGATGATTTTCTCTAGCGCGGGAACGAGCACCTGCCTCAAACGGGAATCGGCTTCCGAAGAAGCCATTCCCGATTTAAGGACGAGTCACGACTCAGTAACGCGCCAAGGATCTCGCTTTGCTCCCCCGATTGGTGGAGCTCGAAGACAATGGCGGCGAGTTGACTCAGAGAGTTGCGGGGAGAGCGAGTCACGTTTTTCTGGATCTAAAGCATGTTATGCTAATGCTAGCGAGTGTAAGAGAGTGTTGGATTGAAGATTACGGTTCCGTTTTGCGATAGGCTTCGAGTTTGGATGTGAATGGACTTAATAACCCTCCCTAAGAAGATCGTGTTGAGGGTAATTGTGTCTTTTCGGCGTTTCTAGTTCTACCCTGTTCTTTACAACGATAAGCGAACCCAATTTTCTAACTCTTAAGCCAAGCCACCCTGAGGTTCCAGAAAGAAGACGTTGCTCAAATTTGAATACAAGTGAGTGAAACAACGTTTGCCAAAAAACCGGGAATTGGAACTTGTGGAGTGGTGCATTGAATTGGTGAGTTTTGTAAAATCTTCACACTCCCTTTTTCTGATATGTTTTACTCATTGAAAATTGGCATCTTGCTTGAGAAAAAAATTGCTCTTTGACAGGAATAAGTTGTATTAGCTTGTTCCCTTTACTAATATATGTCAATAAATTAATTACCAACGTTTGCTTCTGTATTGAATTTTAGGAGCATGTTTAGGATATCACTGCAAGGCAAGTGAATGCTGAGATAAAAAAGAACATACTTCAACTTCTTATGTGCCAACTGCTAGCTAGTTCTGGATGACTATCATAGGAGATAAGAGGTTCTGCTTTTGATCATACTATAATGATGGGCACCTATTGCAATAACCTACTGTGCAACTTTTATTATCCAAACTACTCAATAACCAACGATGTTACCAAATTTTGTCGAGTTCTGACCCGAGGAAACTCATTATGCCAAAACCCCGTTTATTTTGGTTTCCGCAAACACCATTTAGATTCAGTATTAGTCGGTGTTGGTATGGAGCAAATTGTTGAAGAAGAAGTGAAAGAAGGAAATGACAGAAGGTATAGGTGGATTGAGGTTGGCAAAAATGTCACAAAAGAACAACAACAGGCCATATCTAAACTTCCTTTCAGGATGGCCGATCGATGCAAAGCATTGATGAGACAGATTATATGTTTTTCTGCGGAAAAGGGCACCATATCTGATCTTTTGAGATCATGGGTGAAGTTGATGAAGCCTACCAGAGCAGACTGGCTTTCAATTCTGAAAGAGTTGAGAACAACGGAACATCCTTTTTACCTTGAGGTATTTCACATTTTCTGTTTCCTTGATTCAATGATGGTGGTGAGGTTTGAACCTATGCAAACTAGCCTAGTCCCTCACCACTATCCTCTACTCTCATGACAAAGGTATTTCACATCTTATTTCATATTTATATAGTTTTCTTCATTTCTGCTTCGTCTACTGAAATATTATTTGGAATTTGACACATTTACTTCTCTGGCTGACATGTAATAGCACTTCCATTTTGAGTTAATATCCTGTTCTTCGTGGATGTTATTCTATATGAAATAATATAAGATGATTCTGGAGCAGATGTAGACATTTGGTCCACATCTACTTGCTCCAGGAATCTGCAAAATTGTGTCTCAAATGGCATATGGTTGTGCTTTGTTTCCCCCATTGATTTTGTTAGTTTAAATGTGAAACCCCTCGCAAAGATGTAAGTTGAGGTTTATGTAACCACAAAAGTAGTGACCTTAATGAAAAATATAAAATATACATGAAGTATGAAAATTATTGTGTCCTCCATTTTATGGCTCTGTGATTGGTGATTGGAAGCTGAAAGCAGTTTTTTCCTCTAGCTGTCTAAATCTCCTGGTTTGTCTAGTAAGTTTGTGAAGCAAGGGAGTAATTTACTTTATGTTGAAAAGAAAGGAAAGTAAATCTATGCAACATGTTTTTTATTTAACTATTTTTCATGGTTGGTGGTCATTTTCTTGCCTGAATCTATGCAACTTATTTTATTTGCTTCATGAGTGAAACATTTTACTTTTTTTATTCCTTACCGTCTAAAATTACCTCATCTAGTGGGATAAGGCTTTGTTATTGTTGTTGTTATAGTAGTAGTCATCTAAATTTATACACATTTGTAGGTGGCAAAGCATACTCTTCTAGAAGAATCCTTTGAAGTTAATATTCGTGACTACACAAAGATAATACATTATTATGGCGAGCACAATCTACTGGAAGATGCTGAAAAATTTCTCACACTCATGAAGCAAAGGGGCTTCATCTATGATCAAGTAATTCTGACTACCATGGTTCACATGTCCAGCAAGGCTGGCAATCATGACCGGGCCAAGGAGTACTTTGAAGAGATCAAATTGCTCGGCAAACCTCTGGATAAAAGATCGTATGGCTCGATGATCATGGCCTATATCAGAGCTGGAATGCCTGAAGAAGGAGAGAATTTACTTCAACAAATGGAGACGCAAGAAATACTCGCAGGCAGCGAAATTTACAAGGCACTGCTTAGAGCCTACTCTATGATTGGTAATGCTGAAGGAGCACAAAGGGTGTTTGATGCTATTCAACTTGCCGGTGTCACCCCAGATGATAAGATTTGTAGTTTGCTTGTTAGTGCTTATGCTATGGCTGGGCAAAGTCAGAAGGCTCTCATTGCATTTGAGAATATGAGAATAGCAGGTATCAAACCTAGTGATAAATGCATAGCTTCAGTATTGGTTTCATATGAGAAGGAAAGTAAGATAAATACAGCATTAGAATTTCTAATAGATTTGGAGAGAGATGGCATTATGGTTGGGGAAGAAGCTTCTGCGGTACTAGCTAAGTGGTTCCGAAAACTAGGGGTGGTGGAAGAGGTAGAGCTTGTTTTAAGAGACTTTGCTATTAGTCATTAGATAAGCTAATGTAGAAGTTACAGCATTATAATTTTTTTGAAGCTTTGTGAAGGCAATTTTAACTGTTCTAGAAATGTTTTTTTTCTCCATAATGAGAGTTACTAGATACAGTGATACATACTCTAGTTTTGAGATACCAAGGTTATGTACTGAGAATTTCTTTTATTTTTTTTCCATCTCTGGCCATGATATCATAGCTGCTAGATATCAAGATTATGAATCAGTGTAATCCCCACCTCCTTTTCCTTTCTCACTGCACCTCTCCTGGCTGAGTATTCTATGGTGGTGAGTTGTAAGATGTATTTCAAAAAAATAAAAGCATCTATTTGAACATTTTAAAAGTAAGTGATGTAGGATCTGTTTGGTTGTAAACTTATCTAGAAACACTTCTATAAAAATAAAATAAGAAAAAAAATTAAATGAGTTTCTCCATAAACTAAAATTAGTTTTCCATTAATTAATTTTTAGAAGTTATCTCATATAACTTCTCTAAAACATGAGAGAACATATATGAACGAGTAAATGAAGAGCTAATTTTAAATTATGAAAAAAATTATTTCATTTTTTTCTTCTCCTAAAAATGATTCAAGCTTACCCAAATATACATTTAATCTAACCATTTTTAAAGAACACATTAACTAATTGAACCTTTAAATAATAAGTGGACCAAAATAAAGTTAAAAAATAAATTAGAGAAAAAAGAAATAAGTAAATTCACCTTAAATATTATTATGTTATTATGTTACATGAGAATAAATAGAAGAAACAACATATAATATAGATTATTGAAAATAAATAATGCAAGATAATATTTTTACAACTTATGTCAAACATGAGTATGTTCTCAAGTTCACATTTCCAGAATTAATTTTGTAAAACTTAAAACAAACACACTCTTACAATATTTAAGTATTTAATATGAAAAAAGAACACTCTAACAAAGCGAACCTCATAGTGATATACCGTGAATACGTTCTGGACTCAAATAGAAGATCGAACCAAGAAAAGCAACACCATTATCGGAATAATTTAATAAACAAAGAACGGTGGCGTGGAAAATATGTTAGAATTAAATTCCAGCTAAATTAATTAAACTGCATAAAATTCTATAGTGCTCGAAGAATCTATAGTCAGTTAATTAATCTGCGTAAATTCGGCGGCAAACAGCTTTGTAAACTGGGTTTTTAGCTACCCGTTACTTGTGGTTGCTAAATCAGTGAAAAGAACAACTAGCAACTGAGATTGATATTTTAGCAACTGATGTTTCAGTCGCTTAATTGAGTTTTTTTGTACTATGTAAAAAACAAAAAATAACACTTTTTTGGTCTTAATTACAATAAACATAGGACTATTTTATTACTTAAAAAATTATTTTATCCTTAATGATATATACTCATTTTTCATGAGAATGAATGTATTTATTGAGCTATCAATAAAACAAAAAATATTCATTGGTCAAAAACTATTTTTTCAAAAATAATCATCTCAATATTAAATCATTTAATGTCATAGATATTCTTAGATTAAAAAAAATTATGAAAAATTAATTAATATAACCACTTTTATTGATTTTAATGAAATATGTAATTTTTTATATACAAGACTCTGAGGTAGTACAAACTTAATATAAGAAAAAATAAATAAATTTATGTTAATTAAAAAAAATTAATTAATG
Organism: Glycine latifolia; assembly: GCA_013407115.1. Taxonomy (NCBI): domain Eukaryota; kingdom Viridiplantae; phylum Streptophyta; class Magnoliopsida; order Fabales; family Fabaceae; genus Glycine; species Glycine latifolia. The sequence goes on from CM023949.1 coordinate 35,034,632, forward strand.
TCATTTAATTCTACTAATTACATATAAATAATAAACTTTTTTCATAAAGTGTTATTCATTAAAAATTGATATTAAAAATAAAAATAAGTTATAGAAACTAGAATCATAATTAATTGCAGGTATTTTTGATATGATATCATTAAATAGGGTCAAGGTTGATAAGATTTTCTTATATTTGAGTTTAAAATACTTTTTTTGTTGCTTATGTTTCTTATATTTGAGTTTAAAATTATTATTCTCTTTTATTTATTTATTAATTTTTTCCCATGTCTGAAAATACATGTTACATATATAAATTAAACATGGGAAGCAGTCATGGTGGCATTCGTTTTCTGAGAAATGGAGGCAGTTCTTACAAATTCCAACTGGGCCAATCCGCTGTCATTAACATAAAAGATCGGGAGATTAAGTGGGAAGATAATGGAAAAGTGAAAAGGGAGACGTGGAAAGTCTCGTACGAAATAGAAGGATTACCTTGCAGACTCAACATAGACAAAATCACCGAGAGAAACTCAGATGAGAAGATAGAAATTACCATTGCAGATTGTAGGCATGGAAAAGAAAACAAACCTTATATTTCAGGAAAGGGTGAGAAGAACTGAAGAAGCTGGTCTTCTTGAAGTAGAACTTTATTGAATCGAAATGTCTAACACCCTTCTTTGCCATTGTTCTATATGTTTGAAGAAGTCCAGAGAACTGGGATGTGGAAGCCTACGGCATGCCCGTCGTCATGGCAGTCTGAGAGTAACGATAGCGACGGACTAGGTCATGGCAGCCAGCTTAGGGTAAGAAATTATGGACAATTAGTGGAGGATGGCAATGGTAATATCTATGACGGAAGTGCTATGCAACAGAGCTCATGGCTAAAACCGATCTAAATAAACCACTTTTTTCAATATTATTTTATATTTTTATAATTAAATTGAATTATTATTCTATTCCGTGTCTCTATTTATTTAAATTAAGTTGTGATTAAAAAGTATTATAATATTTATTGTTAGTTTTTTTATGGATTACCTTTATAAGTTTATATTTATAAGTTTATATTGAATAAATATTTGATTCATTATAATATATGAACATGTAATAGATGTATGATAATAAACTTATAATATTTTTTGACAAAAAAAAAAAAACACAAACACGTATAAAGTCAACATGTGAACATTAGAACAACCCAATTAATAATAAGTAATAAACATATATAAGATTAATTGGATGGTTAAGAAAAAATAAAGGAAGAAAAGATTATTGATTTTGCTAACAAAAATTAAAAAATTAATAATCAATACTTGTTGATAAAAAAATAATTATTGATAGAATCAGTTTAACCGTGAGTGAAATAATCAATTTTAAGAATTTTTTTACTTTAATCTGATCGAAGAACTATATTTTGAATATTTTTTACAACACATGGTATTTTGCTTTATAAAAACATGAGATTTAGTAGCTTTCCTTTTAAGCCGGCCTCAATTACTGGGATATGGCACATCTTGCTATATAGGTGGTTAAGAAAAAAAAAAATCACTTATATGGTACTATGGAGTAACTGTGTTTCTCAAGATATCTTTCTCACTTTTACTGCAGCTTACTTTAACGAAAAGGAAGAAAAGTGACTCCTATTGAATGATGTGTGTATCGGATTCAGGTGCAAGTGATGAGATAAAGCTTGAACTCTAAAAGGAAACCATGAGATTGAAATCCTTAGAATCAAGATGGCATTTTATAGCTTATGTCAAGTAACTCAATTGCTTATAACACATTTCCTCCACCTTAGCCCTCTAAAGCTATATTTATGCAGGTAATAGTTTGCACAGTCGAAACAATGATCAGTCAAAACACATTTTGACACTCTTAGCGTTTAGCTCCTCCCCATTCTCACTCTTATCATGCCTCGCTGGAACGAAGGTTCACAAAATCAGTGGTGACAAATTTCAAAAAACCACTATAAGTATATAATCCTGATAGAAAATTAAATAGAAAAAAAAGAAGGAAAGAAAAGGGAAAAGAACAAGAAAAGACAGTTATCTTCACTTACTGCTCTGTGTTGTCTAAAATTACGTCAACAAGAGAAAGAGAAAGGAACAAGCTGGGGAGACCAAAAATATAAAGAGCAACTTAATCCTGAGAGAAAGTTAAACAGAAAAAAGAAAGAAAGGACGGTTATTTTCACGTACTGCTCTGTGTTGTTTAAAGTGGTTAAGAACAAAGGAACGCAATTATGTATATTTACTCATATTACTCATATGTGCTTAATAGTGTCCCGAGATTACTGAAATGTATAATGATAGTTAAATTTAATTACCTCATAAATGATTAATAATATCATGAGATTATTAACCATCACATGTGGATGATTACATGTATAAATATAATTTAATTTTATTTCACAAATAAATAAGGATAAATGAACATGATTTGTTTATAATTACTGATAAGTAATAGTATTATAAGTAAAGTCTAATCATTATTAACTTTGTCTCACAAACGATTAACGATATATTTGGGTGCAGTAGGTCAAGAAGCTGACCAAAGGGAACAAGAGAGTGATGTCAATGTTAAATTGATGGAACGATCAGAATGAATTTTTTCAAAAACATAAAAGATCAATGCATAACTTTTAAAACATAAAGTAAAAAAAATGAAATATTAAAACATAAAGGACCAACAATGATATTTATCCCAATTTTTAAGTTTGGCATTTCGTCATTCTTCATCAAATCCCCTTAGCCGCAAAAATGGAAGAGCCACTTATTTTGCAAAAAAATTCTAAACACAAGTTCCAAAGAGGCAAATATGGAATGTAAAAGGCTGCAGCCATGAAAAAAGTTTCAACCATGGTCAAACAATGACCATTATGTGATCATAATGTACATGCATCCTCCTCTTTCCATAATGACTCATTGACGAGAGCCACATCTTATACTTCAACACGTACTCGCAAAAGAAATTCGAAATATAACTAGCTAGCAAGCAATGCATATGTCTATATACTAGCTAGCAAATCCATTGTGTTTTTTTCTTTTTTCAGCAAAAAAAAAAAAGGATAAAAGAAAGGAAGGAAAGAACAATCATATATATAATCAAGATTATTATAATAAATATACTTGCATTGCTCATATATTGAAATATGTTTGAAAATTTAAGATCCCTTGCTAGTCGTCTAAAGTTTCTAATATTAAATTCCAATTACCAAAGGAAAGATAATATATAAAAGTTCATTAATTTATAAAGCAAAAAAGATGTTTGATCATTTAGAAAGCGATAGAGATGGTGAAGCATTGGAGCTTGACGCAGGAGGAGATGGAGGAGACCCGTGCCTATGAGGAATGTCACGTGCCACTGCTTGAATGTCAGCACCAGTAGTGGCGGTTGATGGAGCAGCAGCCATGTTGTATTGACGTGGGTCTATGGCCCTCTGTTGCATGGCCCATGAAGTTTGGCCCAGTGGATCAAAAAGTGAAGACAAATCATAGGTGGTGGCTGCCCCTGCTGCCACGGTAGCGGATGGTAGGTCTGCAATCGAGAAACTGGGCGGTGGTGCCGCCATCGTTTGTGGCGGTGGAAGAGGTGGTGGTGGTTGAGGTAACTCCATTTGAGCAAGGTGGCCATGTAGGTAAGAGAGTTCTGCTTGTAAGCTCACCACCTGTAGAACAATAATGAAGCCAAAAAAATGTTTATACATTGTGTCATTGTGATTAATTATTATTATTTAAAATAAATCTATGGATCATAATTCATAATAACTTCTCGACCTGACTTATCTTGTGAGAGAAAATTTGTATGATACGTTTAGCCAAAAGAAGGATGACGATATTGTTTTCAAACAAAATGTTTATATAAATTTGATGTTGTACTAAGCTTTTTTATTTTAGAAACTACATCATTATTTTTTTTCGGAAAAAGATTGGTGTATACAGAATATTATAACACTTAGAGAGGAAAAAAAGGATAAATATATATGTAGGATAAATATACTATATATATGATGTAATGTGAAAATAAAATAAAATTATAATAATAAATGTTAATGATATAGAGTATTTGATACATAAAGGTTTCTATATCATCACTCTTTTTCTAGATTCAGACACTTTTTTTTTATTGTGTTAAGCACGTATCTTTCTCTCTAAACATATGCTAAAATTTTCACTTAAGGTGATGATCCCGAGTAGGTTTGAGACTAATTAAGGAACATATAATGCAAGAATGGTGTAAGTATGAACGCGTAACTTTAAACAAACTTCTAAAGAATATATAAGCAAGAGTTTTTTTGTACACACGAAGTGACTTCGGAAAATAAACAAACTAACACGATTAAGCTTGAAGGAAGAAAACAATATACAGTAGTTCTTTTAAAAACCAGCATTCTTCGCGAAATAATTTCAATACTAATGCATTTCTAATAATGACTATAATACATATTAGAGGATAAAGATTAGCTAGGTACTACTTATAGAACAATCAAATCTATGATTTCTAAGATAGAGTACTTGATTTTCAAGTACAAATATATACTAGAGCCAAAAATATATTGAGAAAAGCTAACAATATTTTCTTTTTAATATTTTTTTATTATTTGATAAAATTTTATGTTAGTCTCACTAGAAAGTCAACCGAAATTATTTATAACTCATTTCCTTTTCTATTGCGTTACAGTAAAAGTGAGATAAAAAAAAATACAGACTGAAGTAGATTACTGCAAAAGGAAGAAAAACTTCCTTCTACGAAATCATATTTTAAGGCCCTAGAATCATAAATAATCAAAGAGATAACTGATTAATATGAGTATTTTAAAATAAAAAACACACACATATATATATATATGTGTGTGTATTCTTCCTTTAACTAGTTAAATTTTTAGTGAAAACTCTGCAACAAAGCCACATGTGCAAGACATGCTATATATTTCTTAAGTAATGAGTACCGAATGATCAGATTCACTCAACATTTACATGTCAAGTACAATTCAAGGTACACAGTCCCAAGCTTATAACACTATTCTAAAGAAAATGAGAGGTTAATTAAAAAAGGAGATTTTCCCCCCACCTATATGGATACAAATAACTACACTATGTGAGAGTCAAAGATGGTTATAGGGTATTACTATGTATTATACATCCAACTGTAATCAATTTTTAGAATCACAACATAGTTAATTTAATTTACACAGATTATGCATCTGGAAGATCCACTCAAGTGAAAAAAGAGAGTGTAGATAGTCATGTGTTAAGATTTCACCGTTTATTTTCTAAATCTCACTTCCATAATAGATATAATTAAATTATATTGAGAATGGATGTGAGTTTCTACAAACCTTTTTTGTCAAGGTCATTTAATTTTACAAAAAGATAGCTAGGGACAAAAAATATTTAATTTAATTTTCTCCATCATATTGCTTAATTGAACCCCTGGACTAACCGACCATCTCCACAAAACCTGCAAGAACCAAGGAAGTAATGGCCCATGCCATAGACTACCCATGTATGTAACAGCCGACCACATCATTTGTTAATCAAATAAGAGTTATGGATTTCATTGAAATGTATAGAAATTAAACTGTCTCCCTTATTTCCATGGCTTGGCAAACCCTACTCTTATTTTCCTCTTCCCCTAAACCTCACTTTTATTCCTCTTTCAGAAGGAACAAACCACCTTGCTAGCTACTACTACAATGTATGCAAATTGCCAAATCCTTGTTGAAGAATTGGGAGGCACATCTCCTTATAGAAAAAAAAACAAAAAATAAATTGACTAATATTTTTATATTGATTAGTTCCATTTCCTTGCAGTTTCATTTAGAAACTCAAGCTATACTGACTTCAATATAATGATAATGATAATAATAAAATAAATAAATAAATAAATACTCCATTGGTTTGTACGTGGTTTCAAAATGAGATTCAAAACCATCCAAGTCTTATGTGAACACAAAACGAGGCTTATCTGATCAGTTTTCACTTTACTGGCTTCACTTTAGTGGCTAGCAAACAAAACAAAATAAATTTGGGACGTTACATATGAGTCATGCATGTATCAATGTTTAATTAGCGGTTTCCAGCAATTTCATATAAATTAATTAAATAGTCTAATTATGATACTGATCATTCTGTAGTCAATAAGAAAAATGGAGTAAAAATAAGTCTTGGATCGATTCACTTGGTTAGCTTAGTGTAGGGAGAAGAAAAACTGATAATTAAGATAGCCAAATTAAAAGAAAACAATTAACAACAAGTAAATAATGGATATGCTAAGAACACTATTCATATCTATGTTATAAAAAAACATGCTTAATCAAAAATCTATCAGAAGTTATAATCAAAACCAATAATTAATCTATGATTACCTGTTGCTGAAGGGCAAAGATGTGGGCAACACAGCCATAAACAGGATCTCTGATCCTTGATTGTGCTTCATAACAAATGGTGATGACCGTATCAAGCCTCCTATGCACCGGAATGCTAAGCAGAAGCTTGGACACATTGCTAGCCCCAAAAACCTTGTGCACAGCAGCAAAATGGCTTGTACCTTGCTCCGAATCAAAATACGGAGCAAAGATACAACCCGGAATACACTTCCTTCTCAAGAACTTGCAAGCGCCACAAGGGCTACCAGTACTGTTGCCACTACCACTACCATTACCGCTGCTCATCATTAATGAGAATTATTATACTATTTTGTTTTATTGCCTATAGCTTAATTTGGAAAGGTGTTGAATTGAAGGGTATGAAATGATTAGGTTGTAGAGTTGGGATTTTGTGAGACTCATGTCATAGCCTATGATTGAAAGAGGGAGAGAAGAAGGAAATTAATGGAAGAACATGAATGGTGGTGTTTGTAGGAATGAATTTATCTAGCTAGGATACGTTTGGTGGAACTATGGTAATTTAATGAGAGGAATTAATAGGGAAAGAAGAAGTCTTAAAAGCCACGCGAAGGAGCAAAAGCTTAACCTCCATATTTAGCTGTTTGCGTGAAGAAAAACATGAGACATAACCTAGCTAATTTAGCTTACTATTTTTTCCTCAAAACTGCTTCGCTTTCCTCTTTTGTCCTCGTTCCTCTCGTGATCTTGAATTCATTCAACAAAAACGCATGCTCTTTTTCCTCCTTTCTCTCTCCAAAACACGCACACTTGACACTTCCTCCAGTTGGTATCATGTGAGTGCAAGGTATGTATTGGGAGGGGAAGCTTTGAATTTGGACCAAGAGATGATGTAATCATAAAAGAGGTTTTTGTAACTGAGCCAAAACCAAAGTGAAGAACCATCATTAATATTTTGCATTTATTATATATATATATATATATATATAGAGAGAGAGAGAGAGAGAGAGAGAGAGAGAGAATGAGAGTGGATATGCATGTATTTTGGCCATTGCTTATTTTAACTTTTAAGCTGCGTGAGGGCAAAGGAGCGAACTCTCCTTTTATCTGCTTCTTATTAATTTCAATCACACAATTACATAATATTGTTGAAACTTGAAAGGGGTTGTCTAATTTATCTTAGAAAAAATAGGATTAAATAATCTCATGGTGAATGATTAATGATGTAGTTA
>CM023949.1:35042588-35071419 GCA_013407115.1 Glycine latifolia
CTTCAGAATCTGTCAACAAACAAACAAGATGGGCTTCGTTAGTTGACTCGTACAAATCCTGCAAACTCCTCATCCGGGGTTGTCTCATCTCGTCCTCATCAGCTGTCTCACTCCTTGTCGGGATCCAACTCGGTGATCCGTCTTCCTTCTCGTCTTGAATAACCATCTTTCCGGGATCTGTTTTGATCTCGGATGGAACACTCCAATTCCATTCATCATCTTCATTCACTTTCACATCTCGGCTTATCATTACCGTCTTGGTGCTGGGATCTAACAGCTTGTATCCCTTTGTCTTCTCGTCATATCCAATGAATATAAACTTCCTGCTCTTGTCTTCTAACTTGGTTCTTTGCTGATCAGGGACGTGTGCATAAGCCACACTCCCGAAAACTCTCAAATGGCCCACCGATGGCTTTTGGCCCGTCCATAATTCCTGTGGGGTCTTTCCATTTAGTATGGAATGTGAACAGCGGTTATGTACATATACAGCACACAGAACAGCCTCCCCCCCAAAACTCATTTGGCATTCTCTTCGTCTTCAACATTGATCTCACCATGTCAAGAATGGTTCGATTCTTTCTCTCTGCTACTCCATTTTGTTGTGGCGAGTATGGTGCAGTCAAGAATCTTCTGATGTCATACTCCTCGCAATATCTTCTAAATGCATTCGATGTGTTCTCTCCACCTCGGTCAGATCGTATCGACTTGATCCTCCTTCTAGTTGCATTCTTAATCATCATTTTGAACTTCTTGAATACTTCAAACACCATGGATTTTTCTTCCAGCAAATACACCCAAGTTTTACAACTGAAATTATCTATGAATGTAACAAAATACCTTTTTCCACTGAAGGACCCAGGAGAAATAGGTCCACACACATCGGTATGAATTAATTCTAGTGGTTGCCGTGCACGGTATCTGGCCGACCTCTGAAATGGACTCCTTGTATGTTTGCTCAGCACACAATCTTCACAGAATCTCTTCTCACAATTCATTCTTGGCAATCCGTCCACCATATTCTTATTCACCATCTCGGCTAGGCCTCCAAAGTGAAGGTGCTCAAACCGACGATGCCACAAGGATGCTTCAACACTCATCTCGGCTTGCAAACAACCGATCTCCACACTTCTCAAGATTAACTTGAACATTCTATTCTTCTCCATCTGTACTCGGGCTATCAGTCGTCCTTGTTTTTCTTTCAAGAGGAGAACTCGGTCTGTCATGATAACCGAGTAGCCTTTCTCCATCAATTGTCCCACACTAAGAATATTACTTTTGAGTTCAGGCACATAATACACATCTTGAATACGTCCAACTCGTCCATCTTTCTGCAAGAAACTAATCGTACCTCGGCCTTTTACACCGACCTTTGAAGCGTCTCCAAAGGAAACATGTCCGGCTTCTGTTTGCTTCAGACTACTGAACAAATGCTTGTACCCCACATATATGATTGCTTGCACCAGTGTCTATAAACCATTCCATCTCGGATGCATGGTTGACTTCACCTCCAGCCATCATCAGAACTCCTCCATCTCTTACTTTTTCTGCAGCAAAATTTGCAGTTTCGTTCGTTCTTCTTTCACCTCGGCAATCCTTCGCAAAATGACCAACTCGGCCACAGTTGTAACATCTGTCCGAGTTGCAGTCTCTTGAGTAGTGTCCGTACTTTCCACATTTAAAACATTCTACATTTAAATGTCGGCCTCTTCCACGACCTCAGCCTCCTCGCCAATTCTGCTGACTTGATTCAGCCTGCTCCTTACTCCATCCCTCTTGACCTCGACCTCTACCACCTCGGTCATATCCACGTCCACCTCGGCCACGTCCTCTACCTCAGAAATTTTGAGTATAGAGTGTTTTCTCGTCCTTGACTGAAACTTTTGTCTGGAGTGCTTGCTCCAGTGACTCTTCTTTCTTCTTTTTCTTTCTTTGTTCATGCGCCTCCAACGAACCTGCAAGTTCGTCAACGATGAACGTTGCTAGGTCCTTTGACTCCTCAATCGCACATACAACATTCTCGAAGTCATCAGTGAGAGACCTCAGAATTTTCTCCACCACTCTGGTATCGGGCAGCATCTCTCCACTTCTCTTTAGTTGATTTACTACGGTCTGGATCCGAGTGACAAAATCGGACACCCTTTCTCCTTCTTTCATCTTCATTGCTTCCAACTCTCCGTGGAGAGTTTGAAGTCTGACTTGTCTGACTCGATCAGCTCCCTTGTAGACATTTGCAAGAATGTCCCACGCCTCTTTTGACGTTGTTGCGCTAGCGATCTTCTCAAATCCGGAATCATCAACAGCTCGTAACATCATATACAACGCTCCTTTGTCTTTCAATCGCATCTCTTTCAACGTTTTGTTTTGCGTCGCCGTATATCCTGTCGTGGATGGTGGTTCTTCGAAACCATCATGGACAACCTCTCAACTATCATTAGCTCCCAACAGAGCTTTCATCTGGATACTCCAGTTCTCATAATTAGCCTTTGTAAGGCGGGGTAATGGCAAACTACTATTTGGATCACTCTCCATTCTCTCAAGCTCTGATACCAATTTGATATCACACGAATTTGATATCTCACAGGTCCTCTCTCACACACACACTGGTGCACTCACACAAACACACACAAATTTACTGGGGGCGAAAACTCTCTTTCTCTTGATAATAGTCTGCCAAAGCCACACAGATCCCTTTACATAATATGCTATTTATAAGTAACGAAATTAAACCTAAACTTAAAACAATTCAAATTCAAATCTAAATAATATCTTTCTATAATATCTCTCTCCATATCTTATCTCTACCCATATCTTTTCACATATCTTTCACATATTACTCCTTTTAAAATTCAAACTACGTAAACAATATTTATTTAAACGTTTATCCTAACAAATACCTGTTGTGACTTAAATAATAAGTGCACATGACTAAAGAAAAAAATAAGGAACTATATCATAGCTAGACACAAACTGGTAGAGGAAATGCAAACATGTATTGAATAAAAAATAAAAATAAATTAATACACTAAAGCTGTTTTTATATTTTTCTCATTTTTATTCAAATTTTATTCTCTATGATCTTCTTTTAATAATACAAAATTACAGGCACAAAGCGTCTTTCTTCCACTATATAGTTTTCTATAATTATAACTATAATACAATAGCAACCCGTTTCCCCATGTGAATAATTTCTTACTCGTAATCTTGAGTCTAACTAAACCAATCACTAATGATACAATCAAAGTATTCATAATTGGTACGATGTTTTCACAAGAAAGCAACTCACATATATTATTATATAGTTATAGCTAGCTTGATGGAAAATGATTAATAAAGTAGTGTTTTGTTAAGTCAGACAATCTCAAGCTGTAGAATAAATCTATATGTGCACAATGTTATTGGAGTAGTCAAACCAAATCTTTAGCTTGAGGACAGCCTTTTTTTTTTCTTCTAATTAACAATCACAGGATGATGGGTTTGTTTTTAATGAATCTCCTTATTCAAACTATCCCATATCTTCTATTGGATATTAATTAAGGCTTCCATCACAACCTGAATTATAAAACAAATGGCGAAGGGTAATTTATCAATATTGATTTTCTTTTGAAAGTTTTAAATTTTATGAAGTTGAAACTGCTTTTTTTTTTCTTTTTTTTTCGATACATGAAACTGCTTTCTCTCCTTGGAATCTTTTCTGTCCTCTACTGCACTCAGAAAGAAATACTGCCTATTTTTCACATGCATCCTCGAGGATAGTTAATTTGGAGACATATAACATATATATGATAATAATATTATCATATATATAAACACTTTATGCATGTTACGTACCAGTTACCGCACAGTATAAGTTTTGATTTAATTAACACGTCAATACTTAGTGTTTTCTGGCTATTAAATTTCACAAACTAGGGAAATGGCAAACTCCAACCTCAAATATAACATATAGTAATGCAGTTCTATATGCCATAACTATGTTGCACTTTACACATGAATCTGCAGGTTGTGAACTTGCAAGCAGAGTTAACCTATGTTCATGCTTGTCTTTCCACATTGCATAGCTTCTCTGTGGCTCCTCCGCTCCCATAACCTTGAAGTTGTTCATCCTTTATTAAGATCTGTTTTGATAAGTTTATTTAGAAATACTTTTAATAGAAGAAAAAAAATTAAATTAAATTTTTGATAGACTAAAATTAATTATTCATTAGCTAAATGTAAACTTATATACATAGAAAAATTTATTTCATTTTTTTTTATTTTTTTAGAAGTATTTTTGAACAAACTTACCAAACAATTTCAAGCCCTTAGTATGCATTCCTCTTCATCATTTGGCATCAAACAACAATATTGGCTTGCAAAGTGCTGCTTGCATATCCATGCACTTTGATCATCCAACCTTCTTAGAATTAATTAGCAGCTTTCTCTCAATGCATCCAACAATCAGCAACTTGATGATGACCAGGAACTTCAAGCTTTGGCCCGGAGTAAGATACCAGACTATAGGATATGATTTTATCTTCTGATGTCTTCTTGAGTGCCAATGCAATCGTTTTGGTTTAAATGATTTAACCAAAGTTTTATTAATTTATCTTTTTTTTTTTATGCTAAGCTTTTTGCTAATGGTATCAGATAGCTAGTTATATTGTAATAATGCTTACAATGTAGAATATGTAACTGTACGTACTATATATACAGTCTACAAGACCAATGGTTCCTCCTTTCTCTTTAATTTCTTCTAAAGAAATTTTCTGCATGGTTATATATATCCAGGTGACTAGAACATGCATATATGCTACATATGTATGGTGGAATGTAAATTTTCTACATGCCTATTAAGTATTACCTATTCTATTTACGTCCAGCGGAATGCTCAAAGTACTTTGAACAGAATAAGTTTAGCAGCTCATGAGTAGTACTAGTAATTTACATAAAAAATAGAAAATCATAATATTTCTTAATTTTATATATTCATCTTTTTTCATTTTTAATTTGTAACTGTTATAATATTAGAGTGTACAATTTAATTTAAATGTATTCATTGTATTTTTATTTTTATGTATCTCTAAAATATATTTTAAACTAAATGAATACTTAAAAGTTATAAAAGAAAATGGTTCAAATCAATTATTGGCATTGATTTTGACCAGTTTTGAATTATTTCCTGCTGCGTTTTTAACCTCTAATTTTTCGAGATGCTGAACTTGTAATCCGATCAATCAATATTTTGTTTCTTATGTTTGATTCATCTAAAATAAGCAATTACTTTATATGATATGATAAATATAATAATTTAAGTGTTGATGAGAAAACTAACAATCAATATTACATACTACCAGCATCTTATATTTTTTAATCAATACTTTTTATCTATATTATTTTAATAGTATATAGATTATTTATTTTACCCTTTTTCATCAATATTGTTTATCTATATTATTTTAATAGTATATGAATTTAAAATTCGTTTAATATTGGAATTGCTCTGAATATAAACTTTTAGAATAAACTCATTTTAATTATGAAACAATATATGCGACATTATTTTGCTCTTGAAAAAATAATAATATTTTTGTAATTATAAAAAATATTATTGAATTTGGTTCTAAAAATAATATTGATTTAACCCCAAGAGTCATCATCTTAAAATAATTAACGCATCAGTCATTTAATTTACATTAATTCTCAATCTCCTGGTTCATATCGCACATTAAAATTAATTTTGTCTTCACTTTTTATGATCGAGAAAGTAAATTCACATTAAAAAACCAAATCATTCTTACTTTTTTAATGACTGAAATGAAAATTTACCATAAATTCCAACTATAATTCCTTAAATTTATCAAAAAGAGAGGCCTTGATCTGTAAATTATAAAAATAAAATCCAGAAATATTTTTAAAAATCTAATTTACACATATTTTCCCAACAATACGACCTCCATTGCAGATAAATATTTTGGTTCTCTCATTTTATTTTATTTTTTGAAAATGGAACTTAAGCTATTTCCTCAAATTTAAATATTTATTTAATCATTAATACAAATTAATTACAAACATTCAAGCACGATTAATGAAAAATAATAAATAGTTCGCCGTTGTAAAAATAAAAAATCAATACATTTTGTATTTTTGAAATTCAAAATGATCCAGGCTATTATTGTCCATAGATTAAAGTAACGCTCACTGACCACGTCAGCAATATTCATCCTCCTTGCTGACGTGTCAACATCTTGTTTGATTCCGAAGCTCGAGAAAACGGCTCTTCCCCCCTCCCTGTTTGGATTCCCTGCATTTGGATTTTCCACGCATTTACAAACTTAGTGAATGGTAACCGTTCAATCTTGAACCGACGGCAGATTTGTTATGTCGTAAATTGGAGTTAAAACATGCCTTCAAGATTATAGCCGTTATATCAATATCCAACGGTTCATATTCTCTGATTGCATAAATGCATAAAATTCCGACTGCACTAGAATCGATTATCCGGTTTCCCTCCCAAAACCGATTTTGATTGTCAGTTTGTCACACTATTGCCCCTTCTCACTCTCAAAAATCCATCTCTTCTTCATTCTTCAAATCGCATTCCAATTTCGAAAACCCTAAAAAAAATCCCAATTCATTGTCTCCGTGTTGAATCTGAAGGTCTGTTTTCCTCAGCAATTTTTACGATTCAGCTCTGTTTTTTTCCAGAAAACGAATGGTAAAAGAAAAAAGACACAATTTTTGTTTGTAACAATGGAGTTAGAGCATTTTCAGATTTGCTGAAATATTTTATATGGAATTTTTTATTTCTTATCATAAGAGAGATAAGACAAACATTCTTTTTGCAGTAGCAAAGGACTATTATCATATAAGGGAACCATTGTTTCATTGTGTGTGTACTGTGTAGTGTTTGTACATATGTATATGTATATGTATGAGCAGAGAGTATACTTGTGCTCATTCTATCCACAAAAGAAATTTCTCTTCCTTGTTGTTTTGTTCTGTTTATTGTTTGCCCTCATAGTTCTAAGCTTAGATTAAATGGGAATTTTCAATGTTTGATTGTATTTAAGTGAGCATATATTTTATACATTTTCTGACATTCAATTTGGCTTTTTGTTTTGTTTTTTTCAGCATACTTGTTCCTATGTTCAGCAATCGTACTAGCAGTCAGTTTGGTCAACAAGAAACAACATGTCATTTGTTGCTAAAAGAACTCCAGGTTCTGCCCCTTATCTAATTTGTGAAGAATCTCTCTTTTTTATCATGTTCTCCTCCCTAACAGCTTCTTCTAGAGGAGTAGAGGACTTTGGACTAACATTAGTTATGTTCTGTTTGATTGATCCTTGTGTGTGGAATGGTAGATAATATGGGATGAAGTTGGAGAGTCTGATTCTCAAAGGGATGCAATGTTGCGGGAAATTGAACACAAGTGTCTGGATCTGTATAGAAAAGAAGTGGATGAAGCCAAACTGTGTAGAGCACAAATTCAGCAAGAAATTGCTGATTATGTGGCAGAAATTGCTGGCATCTGTGCAGCAATGGGTGAACAACCATTGCATGTAAGTCTTGTTGGAACTCCAGAATTGAGTGAATTAGCTATTTTTATTTTTGGCCACGGAGATTTTACAGTTGACCAACTTTTATTGGTGTGTCCTCAGTTTAATCCAAAGTCTTGTGGAAGCTTGAAGAAAGCACGTGAAACAGTTGTTTCACAACTTGAGGAAATGCGCAAGCTGAAAAGCGAAAGGAAGAAGCAGTTTTCAGAAGTCTTATATCACTTGAAGAATATTTCTAATGAGCTTTATGGCTCCATGGTGGCTAATGCATATTTAGAAGAGAACAACCTGTCTTTGAAAAGACTAGAGGAATTACAGAAGCAGTTACTTAAATTACAAAATGAAAAGGTGATTTCTGTCTTTAATCCTATATTATTTTTTGTCTAAACTTTTGGTAGACAGAAACGCATATTGTTCATGATGTGTTCAGGAATGGTGCAATGTAGTGTGACTTGTTGTTAATGCTTGAGTAGATATGGATGAAAAAGTGATATTTTGTTTTTTTCTAGACATATTCTTATAATCTTACCCTAAGAAAGAATAACTTCCATAGGTTAATAATATCTCTATGATTTTTCTTGAGTTATTGCAGGCCAGTCGACTGAAGCAGGTGTCTGACCAACTGAACACTCTCAATTCATTGTGCTTGGTCCTTGGTTTGGATGTCAAAGACAAAATTTGTGAGATTTGCCCCACTATGGTTAATTCCCCTGTGACAAAAGATGTCAATGACAATACAATAAAGAATTTGACATCTGAAATACAAAGTTTGAGAGAGGTTAAAATACATAGAATGCAGAAGGTCAGCATTCTTGTTCTTATCCTTCGTCCTGTCAAATACAGTTTTATTTCATGTACCATTTCTCACTTTACATGCTGCCTCAGCTTCAAAGTTTTGCTGCTGCGCTATTAGAGATGTGGGATTTGATGGATACACCAATGGAGGAACAGCAGAAATTTCATCATGTGACCAGTAAAATTGCTGCTTTGGAATCTGAATTTACTGAGTCTAAAATACTTTCAATGGACTCCGTTATTTACGTGAGTTTTGTTGTCTTTGACTACAGTCTTGGTTCTGTTCTTCCCTTTCACCTAAATTGAATTTGCCTCAATTGTATTGCAGTTTGCAGTATTTATTGTTGTAATTAACTGGATGAGTTTTACTCCTTGCAGCTTGAGAAGGAAGTTGAAAGGCTTCAAGTACTTAAATCAACCAAAATTAAAGAACTTTTACGGAAAAAGAAGTTGGAGTTAGAGGAAATATGCAGAAAAACACATCTGACTACAAAAACAGTTTTTCAAAGCCAACATTCACTTGAGCTTCTAGACTATCGTAAGATTTTCCATAAGTTTTTGAATGCTGTTAATTAAATCATTCTTCATTTATTGTATAATGATTCCACATTATGTTAAATCTTAATTTAAAGCCTTTAAGGATGCATGTTAACTAACCAAGGCATAGGCCAGTCACAAGATCATCTGGTGATAAATAGTCATGACCAGAAGAACAATGATATGGCTATTAATTAAAATTTCTTCCATTCTGTCATATACTATTCATAGGATTGCTTTAATTTTTTTTATTTCGCAACTATTTTACCAGTTTGTTGTTGTTTAACAAAATGTGTCATGCATGTCACTAGTTGTTCTATCATCCATTTTGATAATCACTCTGCAGATCAAATTGAGCACCTAATAACTAAGACAAACGAAGAAGCTCTTAGCAGGAAAGAAATCCTTGAAAAGGTTGAGAAGTGGTTGGTTGCATGTCAAGAAGAAAGCTGGCTGGAGGAGTACAATAGGGTGATCCAGTGTTTCTATTGACATTATTGGATATTTACTTTTTTTTTTTTTTGCTTTAATTTTTTAATTACTGCGGTTTTTTAGGATGATAATCGTTATAATGCTGGAAGAGGTGCACATCTTACCTTAAAACGTGCTGAGAAGGCCCGTGCATTGTTAAGCAAAATTCCTGGTGAGTACCCCTTTAACATAATTAGTTCCTAAAATATGCTACTATCAATTTGCAGTGGCCTCTGGAATTTGGTTCTAGTTTTACCTATTAAAATTTTGATAGGTGTAGTACCTAACACCACTGGATGTGGCCACACCCCATAAAGCTCAAAGTAGAGAAGGGGGTTGTCATAGAAAAACATTGTATAATTGATTGAATAAGATGGAGATACAAAGAGCCCATTGTATATTTATAACAAGAGAAGAAGGGAGCTGTGCATACACTTTATATAGGAACCTAACAAACTCAATAGAACATAACTATTGTCGACTAATACACGGATGATTTAGTTACGAGTATTGCTAAACTAACTTAAATCTAGTTTCTATTATTATGATAAGCTAGATTTGGATTAAATATGGACATGTGACATGGTGAAGTACTGAAGTCAGTGTATTAACTGTATTCGGTTGTTTGTCTATTTTTAGCTGCATTATTCTTCTAGTAGTGATAATGCAAAGAGTACCATACACCAAGAGGAGTTAAACTTTTAGTGTCTGAATTGTGGGCCTCGTCTTCATTTTCTCCTTTCTTTTAATTTGTATGTTATTGAAACAGGGATTGTAGAGAATATAATTTTAAAAGTTAAAGCATGGGAGAAAGAAAGAGGACAAGAGTTTATGTATGATGGAGTAAGTAATTTTAACAAAATCATATGTGCAACTTCTATGAATTAGCCTACTAGATATTTTTGAAATTTTGCTTAGGTAGACTTTCTCTTGGAAAACTATGTCCAAAGTATCTCATTTAGCATATAAATTCAATATCTTTAACCGGATACATTTCATAGCTTTTAATTAATTGTTTCTATCATGGATGTGTGTATAGAGCCGGCTACTTTCCATTCTTGAAGACTACAGCACCTTAAGGCAGGAGAAAGAGAATGAAAGGCAAAGGCAGAGGGTATGAACTATGAAGCAAAACATTCTTGTAGTTAAATACATAGTAGATGGTGTGGAATTTTCTTTTAGACATTTCTCTTGTTTCTACCCATTAATTGTTTTTTTTTCATATTAACTTTAGGATCAAAAGAAACTTCAGGGACAACTGATGGCCGAGCATGAAACACTTTTCGGTTCAAAACCCAGCCCAGCATCTAAAAGTGGGTACAAGGCTTCCAGATGTTCAACAGGAATTCCAAGTATCACAAAATTTTCCATTGGAGGAGCAATGCTTCAGGATCCAAGACATGCCTCTCTTATTCACCAATCTAATAAAAAGGGTAATATTACCAATCAGAAAGGCTCCATCCTTCGCAACAAGAATATTTACCGAATAACTCAATCCTCAGGTATTTAAAAATTATACTGTGCCTGTGTTTTATCAGTAAATATTTTTTTTGTTGGAACATTTTCCCTTGAATCTATTTTTAAGCATTTAAAAGTGATCATTTTTTATCATAAAGATTAAATACTGTATTTTCAGTCCCTGCAAATAGAAAAAATATTATCTTTTAGTTCCTTAAAAAAATTATCCTCTTTTTATCCGTCATTTATGAAAATGTGTCAAATGTGTTCCTTAATTGTTCTGGCATACTTGACACATTTCCGGAAATGAATGAGCAGAATGAAATATACTTTTTATTAGGGACTAAAAATTGAACATTTTTCTTGTGTCAAAAAGATGAATATTTTTCTATATGCAAAGATTAAAAAATATTTAATCAAAGTAGAAAAAAATTAATTGAAAAGTATAATAGTGCATTCTATTGTGATTTTCATATGCAATCTCAACTTAGAAACTCAGAAACTCTTTACTTATTAATTCTTTAATTAGTCCCCTCACACACTAGTAAGTAACAAGACCCTTAAGTTTTAGTATCATGAAAGAATGTATATTTACTACAACACTTCTTTATTTATGACACAATAAATGTTTTGTTTTCCAAATAAAGCTTACCTAGAAAGGTACACAAAAGCAAAACCTTTTTTATTGTGTTTAAATGCATGATGTGAATGGAACTTTTAAGCAGGAAAGGATAACTCTAAAGCTATTGGTCATTCCGTGAAGAAGACTGCAAGCAGTGCAGAAAAGGGCATTGAAATTCAGTCATCATTGACTAGGAAGCCCCTCTCTCCTGTTTCTCCCGCAATCTTGTCTAAAGCCAACATATCAAATTTTCAAGAAGACCATAGAAAATCACAGAATGTAGCAACACGGCAAAAAAGTCAATCGCTAACAGCAACTCCATCCTCCAGACCGTATGGAGATGAAGAAAACATGACCCCAAAGAATATGGCACTTCCTGTGCCTACCACTCCTTTGACTTCAGGCCCTATGCTGGCTGCCAATACCCCAGACAGTGTGTATTCTGGTGCTACTGCTGCTTCAAAGACTAGTCAATCACTTGAATATTCATTTGAGGAGGTGAGAGCTGGTTTTATGCTACCTAAAACCTATGCTCAATGATTCACAGTTTGGATAGGAAGTTCAACAATCAACACATGATTGTATGTTTGCTGACCAATTTTCTGCTTTGAAAATTGCAATAACAACATTGTGAACTTTTTTGTTGTTTGAGGAATACTGGTTTGGGTCTTCATTCAGCATAAGTGTGTATTTTGGTTGAATGTTGTTCAAAATTAAAGCATGTTTACTATAATGAGTTTCAGCTTTTTTTTTCTTTAGAGTTATTTATCAATTTGATCATTAAGATCTTTCTTTTTAAATTTTTTTTTCATTTAAGGAATTTGAATACGAAACTAACTTAAATGATCCAAACTTAATTTTAGTTGAACCAATGGTACGTCGGTGTTTCAACTTGATCTATCTAATTAATACTTTAATTTAGTCCAAGATACCATGTAAATGGGGGTCTTTTCTAGGGCCACATGGAAATAGATTGATTGATCTAATTTTTCTTTTTTATATTTTTATTTGCTCAGCTGTACCTAACCGAGCCTTCTAGTTCTGCTACTAAGTAGCTCTTATTATAAACTTTTGAAAAAAATGTCAACATACTGATTTAAGAATTTAAAAATAATAAAATTTTATTAGAAAATATTTATTAAATAAATTTACTAATTTTAATATTCAAATCAATATGTAAATTTTATTTTATTTTATTTTTGCTTCATTTTCAATTAATTCGATCGGGACACCATTAGTTGATTTAAGAAATATTATAGTCGTAGAAGTCAGTCCCCAATTTGTTCTTTTGGGTCTAAAGTCAGTCCCCATAAATGCTACAAACAATACCAACCACCTTTGACCATCTTTTATTATTTTTTTTTATTTTTTATAAATTACATTATTATATATTAATAAATAGTCAATTTATAATTTAATATATATGTATATGTAAAGTAGGGGGGGTGTTAGGGGATGTGGGTCACCTGAGTCACTTGCCTATTC
Source organism: Glycine latifolia (assembly GCA_013407115.1). Taxonomy (NCBI): domain Eukaryota; kingdom Viridiplantae; phylum Streptophyta; class Magnoliopsida; order Fabales; family Fabaceae; genus Glycine; species Glycine latifolia. The sequence continues at coordinate 35,055,492 of CM023949.1, forward strand.
ATATTAAAATGGTATTGTACGAATATAGGCGCATAAAGCGCATACGTGACATTAAAAATATTTTAATATGAATAGGCAAGTGACTCAGGTGACCCAAATATTATTCGCTTTATTGACATGATCATAGCTTTGGATTTCCTGTCGTATAAAGTGGTTTCTAATCTTCGGGAATGTCGGCTGATATGTTTTAGTTTTACTGTTTCAGACTTTCAGGTTGAGAAATCAGTATTTAAAAAGAGATTTTACTTATAGATTGAAACAGATTTATATAATTATTGATTATCATATATAATAAATTTTATAATCACTGTTTTAAAACTTCGTATCGAGTTTGACAGAGGATATAATTTGGATTTTTCCATTATATATTTTGAGAAGGAATGAAAAGTTTTAATCATAAATTAAATAATCTTAAATTAAGAATTAGTCTATGGTTAATTTAAAGAATTAAAACTTATAAAAAAATCTCAGAATCTCTTACAATGATTATAAAAAAGAAATGCATATTGAACCCATTTGATTCAATTTCTTTGGTAAAAGAGACATTTTTGAAAGAAAAAAATCACTTTTAATTTTTTTTTATACATTTCGTTTCAACTTTTCAAAATAATCAAAAGTTAAAAAGAATAAAGAGTCATATTAAAATAGAAATTTATGTTAAATAACTTCTCAACAAAAAGAAAATTATAATTATAAACAAATAGATATTATCTTCAGCATTTTTTTAAATATCTAAAAATATAACCACTAATATATTTTATATGAAAACTATTAGTTTTATCTGTAGCAAATTAGTCCATTATTATTATATACCAAAAACGATGCAATTGTTATGTTACACTGTTCGAAAGAAAACACTTTTATAAAAGGAAAATTAAATTTTAAACTCAAATTTAGAATAAACAATTTATTTTTAGAAATAAAAGAATCTTACTTTTCAAAATAACTCTTCTATGTTATTGTGATAACAAAATTAATCTTAAAAGATTGTTCGAATTTTTCTATCATTATTCATTAAAGGACAAAGCATGTATATTATTTTAAAAATTAAATCCAGCAAATTATTTAATTAAGTAGCATTTTTTTCTCACAAAATACAGATAACAAAGAAAATGAGTGTTGTTTTGACAAAGAAGAAAAAGAGTGATTGATACTTTGATTGGTGTCCAAATTTGAAAATGTGTGGGTGGGCCCATTATAATCATGTTGGGTTTTGACGCAACAGAGCATGTGCAGAACAATATGAAGAGGAGAAGAGATAAAGTAACCCTAGTGTGTGAGGGTAGGTGACTATTGACTAAATGCCAAAGAAACCTAAGACAAGGGTAACTGCTTGAGCTTGGGGCTGAATCCACAATCCCAAATCGGTTTCATGGGTGTCCGACACGTGGTACAAGAACAATTGGCTTTGGACTTTTTTTATTGGATCTTTGTAGTAATGTACCTACACACACAGCTACACTTTGTTGAATTTCACCCATTTCTATTGTAAACAAAAGCAAAAGGATCAATTCTTTATTGGTAAAATCTTATCTTTAAATCATGAGGTTTGAAATGAATTTTGAAGCATAGAGATTCCACACTCGATTATAACGATAAGAGCATTGAAAATGGCAATTAATTTCTTGAGATATTAAGCTCACTCGAATTTTTAATCACTGTTGGTAATTGTTTGATCTATTAGAAAATAATTAAACTTTATAAATACTTTCTAATTTTATTAGAAAAATAAAAAATGCTTGCATCTATAACTTCTAACAATATTTGAGAAAATTTTAAAATATTATTTAAAAAAACTTGAGGTTTAAAATGATAAAGGAAATAAAAGATTATATCTGGGAAATTCTATGCATAATGTTTGTGTTTGGTCTTTATCGACCATTAACATAATTCTATAATTTTAAATGTAGTTTGAAAAAAAAATTATGAACTAAAAATAATCTGTTCATGGCTTGAGGATAAATTAAAGATTATTAGTTTTCAATATAATATATAGGATTCTAACTCAATTAGTTAGTAAGATATAAGAATGTTATAATCTTTTTCATTTTTAATTGACAATATAAAATATTTTTACATAATCATTCAAATTTAAATAGACATTTATTTTATGAATAAAATTTTTAGCCTAGAAATACATAAGGAAAAAACTTTATCCAGCATTTATTATGAATCAATAAAATAATTAATCTCAAGTCTATTTTAATTTTAGGTAAGCCATAACTTCACCTTGGAAGTAATACTTAATCCCGAGAAAAGGGTAGGAAATATTTATTTTCATAAAATAATAATCTTGTAACATCACGTACGAATCACAATAAAATTAAATAGATCTAGACGTTATACAAGTATAAAATTTTAAAGTTAATTATGATTTAAAAAAATTAATTAGTAGTTTATTACTTAAAAACTTCACTGATAAACATGTTTAACTTAGAATAATTATAAAATAAATAATTTTAAAAAAAATTCGTATGTGAGTGAAAACAAAATATATAAAAAAAATCCTATATTAATTTGTATGAAAAATCAATAATCCAAAAAATAATAAGACTAATTATCAAGATCTCAAAAATATATTATCTTACAAAATAATTACAAATCACTTTTTGGTGAGTAAAATTAAACATATACTCTCCTTCCTATCTATTACCACAATATCCCGCTCCGTAGATATATGTTTTTTTGATAAAATATAATAATTGATAAAATAATAATTGGACCGTGATGGGTTATATGACCTTTTTTGGGCACTGGTTTTTTGAACTTTTGTGTGGATTATTAATTGTTACATATATTTGTATCTACTTTTAACACACACACACACACACACACACACACATATATATATATATATATATATAATAAATTATAACAATAAAAATATTTTAGTAATTATTATATATTTCTAGGAAAATATTAAATAAACACATATTTTTAGTTATTTCCAGACATATAAAAATATCTACAACTTTTTTAATAGTTAATCAATTTTTTTATAATATACTCAAAATTAATAATTCCATCTTTTCTTTCTAAAATAATATTTACGAGACTAAAAAATTTCTCATGAAATAAATATTGCCTAAGTGATGGATCTTTATTCATCTTTAACTCAAAACTTATAAGACCATAAACATAACTTCTATTTTTTTATTATAAAATGTGTTATATTTTCATTTAAAAAATGTGAACTTCTTATAACATGTAACTTTTTGTTTGTCTAAATATTTTTCTAACATGTAACATTTTGTCTGTCTAAAAATATATAACATCAAATTCACAATAACAAGTGTCTAAAATGTTTTTAGTCCCTCTGAAAGAAAAATATATATTTTGCAGTTAAATATTTATCGTAAATGTATTTGATATTCTATTAATTCGTTATTGTTATTAATCTAAAGAAATTTTATATACAAAATGATTCTTATTCATACTAATCTTTTGAAATTGAAATAATAATAATATGAATTGACATATTAAATTTGTTGATGAAATGGAATGTCTTTGTGGGTAAGATAACCTTTTTCTTTATTTTTCTTTTCTAAAGTTAAAAAATATTTCTCTTTCTTTCACGGATAAGGTAAGTCAATTGGTCTTTCCCAACAGAGGAGCCACCTGCTACAATGACAAATGTCCACTGTCACGTGCTAATGTATCCTTTCAGATTTCAAGTAACAGGTAACATGCAATAAATATATCATCTTTTTTTGTTTCCCTTCTTTATTAGATCATGCAACTTTTGTTTAGATCATAAATAACCAATATTACCTAACCTTACCCCTATTGTTATCCACTGACTACTAGTATCAAACAAAATATTTTTAAAAAAATAAAAAGTAATCTAACAAACTTGAATATTGCAAGTTACAGATTTTAATTAAAACACTTAGAATTTTCTTTTTTCTAATAAGTACGAAGTTATTTTTGCAAGAAATATTGATTAATTTTTATAAAAAATTCGTGTGTATTCAAAAGACGAATTAATTAAATTCAAATTTTGAATCAGAACACAAATTATTACTATCATAAGTCAATTATTAATTTTTTTTAACTTCAAAATAAACTAGTATAAATGTACTTTGAAATTTTAATCTATGTAAATGCAAATATGACATAACTTCATTTTAATTTTAATTTTTTATTTATTATGAAGTAAGTTGCCTGCACAATTTTTTATTTTTTTAATAAAACATATATCTATAATTATAAATTATTTTCATAATTTAGAATACAATAAGAAAATCTAATCTATAAAAAATATTATGATCTTATTAACCAGTGTCCTTAGGAACATTTAGGATATTAACTAAAAAATAAAATGAAAAAATATTTATTATATAAATCAGATAACGAAAAAAATCATAAACAACCTAATTTCTTTTCCTTCCAATAAATTTTCTTATCTTAACGAGCATGAGTTAGTATTTGCTAAATATTAATCTCATAAATTTATATCTATGCGAATCACACACACACACACACACACACACACATATATATATATATATATATATATATATATATATATATATATATATAGTTTGTGCTTTAGGACCAGTTGGTTTGAGCCTATTTTTTCAAAAAAATACTGTTTTTAATGAAGTAAACAATTTTTACTTTTTTTAATGTTTGTCTAAATTATTTTTACTTAAGTAATTTTTTATTTTTTAAATAAGCAAATCCTATTTTTTTTAAAAGTACTTATTTTAAAAAAATTATAATTTAAACAAACTCACCTTATTTAGTTAAACTCATTTAAAAAAGTAATTGTTTTTTCTTTATTCAGAGAAATTTTAAAAAATAAATGATGACTTTCTTAAAAAAGCATATAAAAAGTACAGTTAACATGTGAATCATTGTCAATTTTTTAATTTTAAAATTTTAAATCATTAACTTTTTATGTTAGTCTCTATTTTATATTATTTTTCTTTTCAGATATATTGTAAAATAATTAACACAAAACATAAAATACTTTTTTTTTCATTGTAATTTTTTAATTATAAAACTCTTGACATTCTAATACACATATATAAAGGATGACAAAATGGATTGAACAACAACCTGTTTAACTTTTTCTTTTCAAGTTGAAGCTTTCAACCCATTTATCTGTCTTGATTTGTTTTGCTTAACTTGCTAAGAAACACAAGTTGAAAGTTACTTCTTAACTTAACAAGAGATATTAAGATTAAGTTTTAAACATGCAATTGTATTAAACATTTTTTAAAATAACTTTTTTTCATATGTTTACAACAAAATACCAAAAAAAAAAAAATACTAATATATCAAAAACTAAATACATATAGTTGAACCACCGAAGATTGATAAACTGACATTGCCCTCAATGAAAATACTTGTGGCTTAAACTAAAAAACAATATATGCATAAATCAACCACTCTTACTCTTAATGAAAAGGATGATTGCCATCAATGAAAATTACTGGTGGCTTAAACTAAAAAACAATATATGCATAGATAAACTATTTACTCTTATTCTTAATTAAATGTCTTAGATTTGAGTTTAAGATATATAATTATATTAAAATTTTAAATTATTTAAACATGATTATTTCTTTGTAGAGATATTTGTGATTTAATAGAAAAAACTAAATACTCAAAATTTATCTAAGGTATTGATTTATGAATTTTTCTTTAAAAAATAGACAAAATAGACAAAAAAGCAGGTTACCGCCCGCAGGAAGGTTGGCCATCTAACACTGACTTGCATCCGTATATGGAAAATCATAATAAAAAAAATGGAACAGTTATGCGTGTTTTTCCCCCCTCTAAAATCTAAGTGAGAATACTTCTTATTCTTAAACAAAAGTTTACCATTTTAGCCACTAATTATAAAAAAAAACCAGAATTTAGTTGTCCTTTACAGAGGTGAAATTCTTCTTAACTATATTGTATTTTGAGTTTATTTTTATACATTATTAATTATTAATGGGAATATATATATATATATATTCCCGATAATAGTGGGAAGATTTTTATATTAGAACATTAAATAAATGAAAAATATTTTGCATATAAATTTTAAATAATCATTAGAAAACTAAACTATTTTTAAATATATGATAATTTATCATAAAATACAATATATTAATATTCTAATTAGATTTACTATTTTTATGGGGTTTAGCAATTTATTCAAAATAAATATTCACCTATTTTTTTTAACGAATATTCATCTATCTTGTTGCCCTTGAGTTGGTCTTTTTTCACGATTATTAATGTTGTTATTTGATTTGTGATAACGAGGGTTTTAAAAATTCGTTTATCTTTTTTTCTTTTTCTTTTAAGAAGTTTGTTTAAAAATTAATAAAGAAAAATACTACTGTTGAAATTACGATAGAAATATATTAAAATCATTAAATATTACATATTTGATCCTGATAAAAAATACATATTATGTATTTGATAAATTTTAAAACTTTTTTAATATATTAAAGATCAAAGATACAGCAGCATTTCCTTTATTTTAATTATTATTTAATGTTGCTGTTGCAGTATTTATTTTGTGCTTTACCATATTTTACCTTTAAAAATTTTCAACTTTCAATTCAAGCAGCTTTGGAAAATCCAACCAGCCAACAGGTTTTTTTCAATTCTTGAAATTTCCAAGTTGTTTTAAATTTCTGGAGCAAACGGTTTTTCACCTTTTTCTGCACTTTTTCCTTTTTTCTGTGTTTTTTGTTTTTGTTTTTTATATATTTTATTTTCACTTTCTGGGTTGAGTGAGCAAGTTAAGTTCTGGAGGGAACTGAAAAGAAATCTTAATACAAAAGATTATACCTTCAGAAGAGTCTTGCTGAAGTGCGTGGAATCTTTGTGACAGGTCATGATCTTTGTATTCTGAACAGTATTCAGAGTTTGATGTTGGTATGTGAAAAAATAGTTTTTTATTTTTTTATTTTTTTTCCTTGTGTACTTAATTTTTCCTTGGGTTTCAGCTTTTTGTCTTTTAAAAGTTGAAGTAAATGCTGGATACGAAGCGGGTTTATGCAAAAGTGTGGAGTTATTTTTTTTTTTGCTCTTTCAGAAAAACCTTTGGTAGTTCTGGTTGCTTTTGCTCTGTTCAGAGTTCAGGGCTAAGAAACATTTGAAGTAAATGAGTGGTTTTTAACAAAACAATTTATGATACTGAGTTTGAATTTCCTATTTTTAAACATGTTTTCAAAATTTTCTTACCAAAGTATGTTTGGGAGTTGTGATAATATAGCAAAATATTTTCCTATTTTTGTATTTATTTTAATGCCCTTTTTTTTCGTCCTTTTTGTTACGAATCAAATTTCTGGTTTCAGTACTTGAAAGTTGAAAACTTGATAACTGAGCATGTACCCATATTTCAAAGATGGAAACAGAAGGAAAACAAATGAACTCTGTTAGAAAATAACTGCATTTTTTCGTCATATGATTTTCTATTCAAACCCTAGAGTGATGTGATTTTTGCATTTTAGTGCAAAGTTAAAAGTTTTAAATGGATCTGCTAATTCAGCTAAACAACTTTAAAACTCCAAATTTGTGTCTCTGTTTTCTTTCTTCCTAGTTTGTGGGAATCCTTTGATGGGTTTTCACGTTGGTTTCCTTGCATGTTTAAGAATGGTTCAAATTCTTGGTTTTGCTAGAATGCTCAAATTTTTGCAATGGCATGTGCTTTAATGAGCCATTTTCCTTACTAAGTATGATTGTATGATTCATTTCTGGCTTGCAGATTTTGGTTTGATTGTGTAGACTTAGGAGTGAATAGTTTGATATATGCATGGAAGGAAGAGAAGGGATAAGTTCTGGGGTTACAGTGATTGGAGCAGAAGCTCCATCAGCCTATCACATGGCACCAAGGAGTGAAGCTCCAAGCCAGGTTCCTCCTCCTGTTCCTGAAGCAACAGCTGGAGCTATTGGTGTCTCACCAGTGAGTGTGGGATTGGATGGAACAACAGCTAAGAAGAAAAGGGGTAGACCAAGGAAATATGGGCCAGATGGGTTGAACTCTATGGCATTGTCACCCATGCCAATCTCATCTTCAGCTCCATTTGCTAATGAATTCTCATCCGGGAAGCAGCGGCCGAAACCGCGAGGGATGGAGTACAAGCTTCCGAAGAAAGTTGGAGTGGATCTTTTTGGTAATGGAATTTGGTACTTTTAATGCTTAATAACATGCATTGCTTGTAAACAGCATGATTATGTGTCACTAGCATGGTTTATCAAATAACTTCATTGTTGTGAATTTAATAGTATCTTTTTATTTTTGATAACTTATCTTCTTAAAGTTTGCTTCCTGTCAAGCTTTTAGACTACCATCCCTGAATACATGAAAAAACTTTCCTTTTTTATTTGCAAATTCCTAAAAGAATTCATCCTTGCTGTGCTGTTAAACATTTTGAAGTGAGGTGAATGAATTTAATTTTAAAACTATGATGGTGTTTCCACGCATGGAAATGTGATTCTATGTTAGCAACGGAGTGTTGAATTGTGGTCTGCACTCTGCAAACACAATTGTGGGTGCAATACCACATCAGCTGCACTTGTCTGCCATATTTTTTTTCTCACAATTTTAAGGTTTTGGAAGTATTTACCATGATGACAATTAAAACCTTAAATTTAACATTTTTTCTCAAAATATATCATTTTACAGATTGGTTGTATTAACTTTTCTACTAACTCCACTTAACATAGGAAAATACCAATATGCTAATTGGTTTTTCTTTAAATTTGCTCCCACTGCGCTATAAGATAATTCATAATGGGCAAGTTTATTTAAACTTATTTGTTGAAATAAGCGTTTATTTGAATAAAATAAATAACTTTCTGTTTTTTTAGTGTGTTTGTCTAAATTGCTTCTGCTTAAAAAGCAATAGTTTTCTGCTTATTTTAAGAAGCAAATCGTATCCGCTTCTTAAAAAAACGCTTATTTTTTTTTAAAAGTTTAAACAAACTCACCCAATATATGTAGACTGGGACAAGTGTATGACTGCTTTTTGTAGAAATTATTATATTATATATGTGTGTGTGTGTATATATATATATATATATATTATATGACTACTATTTGTAAAAATTATTAATTACTTTAAGTTTCTACTAATTTCTGTTAATATCTACTGTTGGTACATCTGCAGGTGATTCTGTTGGTACAAACTTTATGCCCCATATCATTACGGTCAATACTGGTGAGGTATGCTTTAGGGAGGGGGAAAACATTTGTTTTAACTTCATTTGATACCCGAGTTTGCTTTGAATTTCTCTCCAACTATCCTGTATTATACCCTTGTGAGTCTGGAATATATGGGTGTATAAATTTCTTAAAACATGTATATCAATTATGTGGAGAGGGTGTGCTTTGTTCAATTGTCTGTCGGTGTTGGAGGGTAAACCTTGCAAATAATGATAATATGATTTAAGGAAGTATGATTTGTTTCCTGTATCGATCTGTTTATATGAAATGTGTTAAATGTATTAATAACATGGTTTAAATCTCTGTTTTTTTATTTAAAATTATTGTTTATTTGTGTAATATATGGACAATTATATACAAATGCTCTGTTCTTGTATTGATGATATTTGCAAATTAACTAACATTGTTTTGCTTATTGTGTTTGGCAAGAAGTGTTCTTTCTTGACAAAAAAACATTGCTATTTTGTTTGTTTGTTAAAATGCATATACACTATGCGACAAGAACTAATATAAAAGACCTTCATAGATGCAAACATTAACGGGAATTTGTTGTATCTTTTTAACTCTACTTTTTCATTTCATTTTTTTGGTAAACATTTTGTTTATGAAGGACCAAGCATGCAGTCTAGTTTCCTTCTCTGGTTGGATTCACCCCTTTTTTTTTCATGGTTATTAACCTCTGTTTCTTTTCATATATTTGTTCCAATATTTTGGTTATACGTCTGCAGTATATAATGATGAGCATATGATTATTGTATATGATTCCATCAGTACCAATCTTTGACTCTCACCTATGAAATCACTGCAAATTTAGCTATATTTATTCATCAAAAATAGTTTGAATAAAAGTGAAAACAATTAAGTGCTTGTGCTATATTCTCCATTCAAGAAAAAACCTTTATTTCGATATTCGCTTAACATGCTATACATATTGTAGTGCTAATTCTTCCTGCAGAAGAGACAATTGAATACTGTTATTTTTGTTTTGCACTGTTGTTTTTTCAGGACATTACAATGAAGGTTATATCTTTTTCCCAACAAGGACCCCGTGCTATATGCATCCTATCTGCTAGTGGTGTAATTTCGAATGTTACACTTCGTCAGCCTGATTCTTCTGGGGGAACCTTGACCTATGAGGTGCTTAAACTATTCTTGATATGCATCAAGCATGTTAGGCCTAAGAAATAGAAATATCCCTTTCTGGTTTTAAAAATTAGAATGGGAGCATTGATTAGTTTGAGAGAATTCCAGGATTTAGATTTTCTACGTAGAGACTGCAAATGGTTAAAAAAGGGCTAGGTTTGGCTGGAAAATACTGAAAAAAAATACTTGGGTGTAGAATTATGTCTTTGATGGTAATGGTACTTGATGGCAATTTGTAACATGACAACTTTATGTTCATCATTTACTTGGAAATTGTAGTTTTTACTTTGATTATTGGTATGATGTTCTTGATGGGTAAAATCTTATGATTCACATTTGGGATTGTTTTCTAGGGCCGTTTTGAGATACTTTCATTATCTGGATCATTCATGCCTACTGATAACCAAGGAACAAGAAGCAGGTCAGGTGGGATGAGCGTTTCATTGTCAAGTCCAGATGGTCGCGTTGTAGGTGGTGGAGTTGCCGGTCTCCTTGTAGCTGCTGGTCCTGTGCAGGTAAACATTCCTCTCTCAACCCCTTTGAAGGTATTCTCAACTCAATTATGTATGTGATCATGAGCATGGTTTGGGTGGTAAGGACTACAAGGTTGGATTCAAAATAGTTCCCAACCATGTTTTCTGTGATATTGAAAACTTTGCCAAACAATCTTTCCTCAAATACATCCCCAAACAATTGAGGGTCTTCAAATGAAAGAGGCAAAGTTACATGCCTTGATTAAAGGCACAATACAAGGGATTTACCTTAATGTAGCATCTGGTTCAATTTGCTTTGAACAGGTTAGACATTTGTTCCTCAAATGAAGGATCACTTTTTATGTTATCAGGTGGTGGTGGGAAGCTTTTTGCCAAACAACCCACAAGATCAGAAACCAAAGAAGTCAAAGTCTGATTATGCACCAGCTAATGTCACCCCTTCCATTGCAGTGTCTTCTGCGCCACCCCCTACTAATGGTGAAAAGGAGGATGTCATGGGTGGACACCTACTGCACAACAACTCAGGAACAACCCTTAACTCAAACTTTACTCCTCCCTCGGCCTTTCGTCGAGAAAACTGGGTTAACATGCACTCCATGACGGACTCGATGAAGTCGGCTACTGACATTAACATATCTCTTCGTGATAGTTAAGTTGATGATCAACCTGCAGTCTCGCTGACAACATTCATGACTGAACTCTTTGTTTATTGTTTCCAGTGTTGTTCTATATCGCCTACTTTCCACTCTTTTTTTCAAACCTTATTATGATCTTTTCGATGACAGTAGGACGAAGTAGCTGACTAGTGTTGTAAGTTGCAGCTAGGTTTCTACAATTTTCTTTGCCTACCAGAGCATCTGATTCCTCGGCTGATTATTTCTACAATATTCTTTGCCCACCAGAGCATCTGATTTCTCGGCTGATTAGGTAGATGCTGCAATGTGCAGTGTTATGAGTAGGCTAATTCGGATGTAATCACTACTGAATTTGTTTGGAGCTTTTGTCTCAACCTAGCCATTTATTATTATGTCACGAGTATAGACTTGTTATTTTCTTTATAGCATCTTATACTTGCTTTAATGAGTTTAATGTTTAAATATTTGAAAATTATAGATTTGGAAAGAATGTACGAATGTAGATAGTAAAAATATAGGTGTTTTTACTGATTTTTAAGACACGGACACACGGTTATTAAGATGGAGTAAAATTGTCTCAAGTGAAAATTATTGTGACTTGTAGGCTCAAACCAGAAAACAATATTGTTTTTAATGATAATACAACTTGGTTGAAAGAAATAAATAGGAAATAAAGGCAACAAAAAAAAAAAAATACGAAATCCAAGATTCAACAAATCTCCCTTAGATCATCTGCCTACCTGCCTCCTTGACACGTTTGAATATATTATTAAATTAGTTCCTAAAATTACCCCAAAAAATGGTCTTTGAAATGATGACTGGTCAGACATTTCGGTTCCTAATGTTAAAGAGTTCATAATTTGATCTCAAACTTCCAAAAAGTATTATTTAGAAAAAATCCTCTCCATTTATTTTGATTTTGACTTTAATGTGCATAAATTAATTTTGTCTTTGACTTTGTTTTACACTAGTCAATTTGATTTCTAGGATAAAATTAACTGATTTTGTATTGTTACGAATCAAATTATGAACTCTCTTTGTTAATGAAAAGTAAGATATTAGTCCTTAGTGTCATTAATAATTGATCTTTATATTTTTATTTATCAAAGTATTGGTTGTTGAGAACTAAATACTAACTAAAACATATAAGGATCCATATTTAAAAGATTAAAAACTAGAATTGAAATTCACATTTAAGATCAAAAGCTGTTTTAAACCTCGTATTTAAAAGTAGTTGAAAGAAGTCCTGTAACTCTAGTATCAGTAGTATGGAGGGACCCTTTACTATATTTAAAAACAAACAAACTGTGTTTTTGATTGAGTCAGTACTCAGCAGTATTAATATATAGATCAAAGTTTTAGCAAGAGAATTCAAGTAATTTTTTTCTTCAAAAAAAGGAATATTCCAAAAATATTTAAATATTCCTAATCCGAAATCATCATCAACGTAGTGACTTCCCATTATGTAGTAAAATAATTACTATGTTTTAGTGGAATTTCTTTGGATTTCTTGTGAAAGCATTGATATCTTTTAACAATTACTAGTTGCTAAGCTTTTTATTGAATTGTTTCAATGCAGGTCTCATTCTTTATTTGATAGGTTTCATTTTCAAATTAATGAAATTTACATGAATTTCAACTAATAAGATAGTTTTTGAAACGAGAGTGATGGAAAGTATCATGCTAGACTGCTAGTGCTCCTCAACCTTCATCACTTGAAATATAACAACAATAAATGTGTTTTGTGTTTATATTTTAATAAAATAAACGTTTGGAAAATGTTAACGATGAATTACTAAATACGACAGCAACACCTTTATATATAAATAAAGGGTAGTAACGGAATATTTGTCTTTTTTAGTACATATTTTGACACAATACTTAAATATGTAAAAAGTAAAAATAAAAGCATTAACGTACGAATAGAAATGTTGCATCGTGCCTTAAAAGCATTAAAGAAAAGGTGATTTGTGTTAAAAATGGTTAATAGTCTTGAAAGAAGCATGTTAGCAACCCCTCTCTGTTAGGTCTAATTCATCAGTAATAATAGGAATATACTGTAGGATAGGATAGAGATTGCTTTTATCTCCCCTTGAAGTTAACCTAGTTATTCAAGTAAACTTTTTATGAAAAGAAGAAAACGTAAGGTGCACTCTTTCACAGAATTAAATGTTACATACGTCAAACACTTTCATTGTCACCTAGTCCCTACGAAGAAATTTGTGCCTTATATAACGAGCAAAATGCATTATTGTCTGGGTATAATTTCACTTTTGATTTTTCAACAATAATCCATGTATAACTTTATTTCTTTTATAATTACTCGCATAATTTCTTCATTATAGGGGTCGGATAGCATTTTTTTTTATAATGAAAATCTTCTATTTTTTATTGCTATAAAAATTTCAATAAATTTTCCTCTTTCTAAAATTCTTTAATTTTATTTTCTCATAAATTCTCTTAAAAATGAATTAATTATCATCTTAAATTACCTTTCGTTTAGAATTTACTGATCAAAATACTATATTTTACCTTGAATTAAAAACCTCATTTCCATCTTCAAAATATTCACCCCACACTTTATGAAATATTTCGAAGTTTATAATTGTTTTATTTCTTATCTTTCCATCTTAAACCCATCATAAACTTCTAATTATTTAAATATTTTTTAAAATTTTATATAAAAAATAACACAAGGAATCGAATGTCCTAATTAAAGATAAAAGAACACAATTAACATGTTTGATAACTTACTGCATGTTTAATTTTCGGTTCAATTTATTTGATACGAATTTCGAGATAAAATCAATGATTTATAAAACTCGTTTTACAAAAAGAAGGGTCAGAATCCTTTTGCAAAACTCATTTTGCTGTAAACATAATTTGGAACTATTAGCCAAACATGCACTCAATGACTGTACAAACATTGTTTCTGTACATACTTCAGAAAAATGTAAATTAATAGATGTTTCTAAACTTAAAATTAACCTATTGTTCGATAACTTAATATTGTTGAAGTATTATTTCACATTTAACAATTTGATTTAAGTAATATTACTTATTACTTGTAACATTTTTAGAATTTCTACATTATTTTCTCTCTCTCTCTTCATCACGTCACTGCTTTGTGTTATACACTTGTCATGCTGTCTTTTCTCTTCCTAACTATCTCCGTCTAGAATTTACTGTAAAATTTTGTTATATAAATCTGTTCCTATGTATCTCCATCTAGAAATTAATGTAAAATGTTATTGTATGAAAAACATTCATTTGATTTTGTTATCTTCCTGAATCCAAAGAAGTTATCATGCACTCTACGCTATTTACAGCAAAAAATGATGTATGTATACGTGTGCTGACAATATCCATTGATTCATTTGAGTTTAGATATAACCATTTCACTGTAAGTTATAACGACTTATTTAAATAAACTTCTCTATAAATCATTTCATGGAGAATAAATAAATAAAATGAAATAATTTTCGGCACAAGCTAATTTTAATTTATAAAAAAAATTATTTAATTTTTTTATTTTTATTTTCTTCAACCAGAAATTCTTATCCAAACAAACTCATAATAATCTTTTAACAAAAGCTTGGGTATGCAAGTTAAGCACATTAGGTTTACAAAGTAATTCTATTACTAACCTAAGTAATATGCGTACTTTTTTGCCAGGCATAGCTGGTTGATTATTTGTCAAACAATTATGTACTAATAGTTACACATTATAAATTTAAAAACAATAACTATCAAATTATCAAGGTATCAATGCCTTGGCTAAAGAATTTGCAACTCAATAAAAGGGTTTAAAACAATAGGAAAAGTTATCAGTCTTTGTGGTGGTGGTGGTGCTACTCTTGGGGTTACATGCAGAGGAAGCAAATATGACAATAAAAATATACATATTACGCAAAAGGCGTTTACGTTTGTGCCTAAACCACAATGAGAGCTCAAATAACTTTTTTCAGAAAGAATATAAAACTTCACTTAGAGAATCACACCTTCTCAAGCTTCTCTGTTTCTTGCTCTAGCATCAATCAATATGGATTGTCACATGTCCCCCCTCTGTATAGAGCTTGGCTCATCACGGATTGCTCTCGCCATGGCTTTTGCCAATCAAATTCAGCTCATAAGATGGATTTGCCCTCAATGTAGTGAATGTATCAGTCTGTAACTTGTTTGATATTACCAAGAGTTTAATTAGCTGGTACATTTATACAAAGAATAACATAATTGTTGAACAAAAATGCAATCGAAACATACAGAAGGCATGGAAGGCAAGCCACCAATTAATGCACATCCTCGGTAAGGGTCCATACCAAGCTGAAACACATCCAGATGAGAGAACAGTCACCAACTTTTCCTTTGAAATAGTAGAGGACAATTTAGTGAATTTACATAAGAATGCATTTCTAACCGTAATACCTGAGCATAGAAAATACAAATACCAAAACAAGATATGCAACTTTGAACAGCCG